>MU277711.1:0-130952 GCA_022385805.1 Pilatotrama ljubarskyi | reverse complement strand
TGTAGGCGCCGGTCAACGCAATCCGCGGGGCGCGACGAGTTTTGTAGAGGTGTCGCGGGGAATGATGGGGAACGACGGAGAGTGAGCAGGTACAGCGGAGCACATGCAGGAATCAGTGTGCTGGAGGGTGTCTGATGAGGCAGAAGCGGGTTTCTCGAGGAAATAGCAAATTCAATAGCAGAAAGTCCAGTAAACCGCCTCATAAGCGCGAAAGTGGCGCCCGCGCGATGGCAGAACCCCAGTGACACCAGACCCTAGTGCGGGGTTAGGGGTTCCCCAGACCACGTGGCTTAGGCTACGTGTCAGATCGGGATCGGGGCAGGCTCACGCAGCGCTCTTTCGCTCACTCACTTGCTTCGACTCTTTACAGCCGCCCCCCGCATTCCCTTCCCGTCCCGTTCGCTCGGCATGGGCTCTCCGGCCTTTCTGCTACTTTTTCTGCTTCTTGCGGCCTTGCTGGTACATGCTGCTGATCTCTACAAAGTCCTAGAGCGTTAGTCTAAGGCGCGCAGCCCGCTGGCCCTGCATATCTATAACTGACGCCTTCCTCAGTCTCCAAATCTGCGTCCGAGCAGGATATCAGGAAGGCGTATAAGAAGCTCAGGTGCGTTACTCTGCTGCGTCAACACTGCGTCCTTACCCATCCGTTGTGACAGCCGGAAGTACCACCCGGACAAGAATAAGGACCCGGGCGCAGAGGAGAAGTTCGTGGAGATCGCCCATGGTCAGTGTAATCCTTGTCGCGGTCGCCAGCTTTCCCTCATATCCTTGCAGCATACGAGGTCTTGTCCGACCCTAACAAACGCCAGATATACGATCGGTACGGTGAAGAGGGCCTGAAAGCACACGAGGGTGGCCAGCAGCACTATGCGAACCCCTTCGACATGTTCCAAAATTTCTTTGGCGGCGGCGGTCACCATGGCCAGCAAGTTCGCCGTGGACCAACATCCGTCAGCGAGTTCGAGGTCTCCCTCGCGGACATTTATACCGGCGCGAGCATCGACTTCATGGTCAAGAAGCGCATCCTATGTGACCACTGTCGAGGGACCGGCGCCGCTTCCTCTGACGACATCCACACATGCACGGCATGCAACGGCCAGGGCATCCGCATCATACGCCAGCAAATCATGCCCGGTATGTTCACGCAGAGTCAGGTGACATGCAACGAGTGCGGGGGAAGGGGTAAGGTCATCGGACGCAAGTGCCCGCATTGCGGAGGCAACAAGGTCATGGACCACACGCAGCACTACACGCTAGAGATTCCCAAGGGCGCTCCGGAAGGTCATGAAGTGGTGTTCGAGGGCGAGGCGGACGAGAGTCCGGACTGGGAGCCCGGTGACATCGTGCTGCGCATCCGCAGCAAGAAGGAGCGGGGTGGCTGGCGCAGGAAGGAGAGCGGGTTGTATTGGAAGGAGACGATCGGTATCGAGGAGGTAGGTTTGTACGTTCACGCCGCTGTGCCCATGTCTGATCTTGATGCAAGGCTCTGTTCGGCTTCGAGCGGAACCTCACGCACCTAGACGGGCACATAGTGCCGCTCAAGCGACACAGCGTAACGCAGCCAGGTAAGAGTCATCTGTCCTAGCCCGTTGCTCCCGCTCATCATCTATCCAGGGTACGTACAAGTAATCAAGGGGGAGGGCATGCCAGTGTACGGGGCGTCGGAGTATGGCGACCTGTATGTCGAGTACAACGTCGTACTTCCCACAGAAATCTCTCCGGAGACTAAGAGACGTATGTGTCTTTGTCATATCTCAGAATTTCCGCTATCTAAGCGGCTTTACCAGGCCTCCTTCTCGCTTTACATCCAGATAGCCAAGGTGCACATTCCAAGGACGAGCTATAGAATTATTGGGTCGTAGAGTATGACCGGGGAAGTACTTACCGCATCGGAGCCTAATATTATTGCTATCGAGTTGTCGCAGACAACCGCAAGAAACGACCGGACGAGCAACGACAAGCGAGAGATACACTGGTAATACAGATACGATGATACATGCCCACTCATGCCTGCAGTGTGGTCAGCGCGCATGCCTTGACACCTAGATTGAACACGAGAACATACCAGGTAGTTGTACGACTTGCGGTCCTCGCAGCGCTCCAAATACTCGCGCTAGTAGACTCCTCGTCAGCAAGGGCAAGGAAGAGACGCAGACTCAACGTACCTCAATCAGGCCCTCTATGCGTTTCTTGATCGCTATCGGGTTAGGCTGGAAGCGACTCGCGAGCTGCCGCGTAACCTCGTTGACAAGGTCGTTATGCGTCATATGTTTTCGGTCCTTCATGATCCGGACAATACACGCCTATACAGCACCAAATAGTCAGACCGTCAAGGGCTTTGCGAGACATTACTCATAGAGATGAAATGCACCTCAGTCTGGTGTCGCCGCTCCTCGTCGATGCGGTCTTTCGTCTCCTTCCGCTCCTCGGTGTTCTCTACCCGTGACGCAATGGTGCTGATCTTGATCTTCTGGAGGGGCGCGGAGAACTCTGCATTGAACGAGAACGAGTCCGTGGGGCTCACGTCTCGCCCTGGTGGGTGCTTCTTCAGGACCTTGTATTTCGCGCACGCGAGCGACTGTAGCTGCCGCTTGAGCTCTACATCTGGGATAGCTGTCGCGGACTTGATCTCCTGCGACGTTCGTGAGTCATTTGAAGTTCTGGCTCTGCAGGTAGCGGATGCGATGTTCTAGAACATACCTCGTATGTCAGGAACTGATCGTCCAAAATGTCTTCGAACAGCAACAAAATGACCAGAGCAAATGTCGAGACGTTCAAATCGTGCTTTCTTGACTTGAACTTCACCCGCACATCCGCATTGCCGAGTGAGGGTTGCCACGTTAGCCGACGTCCAGAATGCCGGGAGAGGTAGAAGCGCTCGAAGGACTTTGAGACGTTGATGAGTTGCGCCGGGAAGGTACATGACGCAGCGGAATGCGACATTGGCCAGAAAGTGGAGGTCATAACAATGACGGACAGCTCAATGTCTTGTTCCTAAAATCAGGATGAGCGTCCGCTCCGACTCGTCCCAGCAGAGTAAAGCCTTACGATAGCATTCTTCGCGAGATACTCGCGATAGGCCTGCATGGTCTCCGCAGATATCTTCATATCGTGGAACATGCCCTCGAGCTTCTGCGTGAATTGGTATCCGCATTCCACCTTAAGCTTCGCAAGCATCCCTCGCTCCGCGTCATCCGACACTGAGCGGCCCAGCAGCAGACGTTTAGCGAGGTGCCCCTTGTAGTAGCGCTCGAAGACGTCCTTGTCGGTTACATAGCGGAAGACGGTGATCGTCTTGTCCAGCACAATATCCACCTCCGTGTCTGATTTCTGAAGAAATGTCAATTCCTGACGTCATAACGCTCTTCGCCGATGTACACACCCCCTTGAGGCCTTTCTTGAGATTCTCATCAATGAACAACGAGATATATTCTGGTGACTTCTCGTTCATATTGATGAAGGTTTCGAATGCCTATAGTGGAGATTAGCTAGCGCATTCTCAAGTAGCGCCTTGGATGTACCTCGTTCAGCCCGCTCTCGAGATCACGGTCGCCTTGGAAGGCCTTGCGCCATATGGTGTCGAACTTGTCCTTGAGGTCCAGGACGTCCTGTACCCACTTCAACGCAAGCGCGAGCGTCTGCGACGCAGGATTTGGTGGCCGAGCTTTCGCTTTTCCCTTCGCCTTCGCTGAAGGTTCCGCGACGTCTTCTTCCTGCGACTCTGCGCCATCACCGGCGAGTCCTGTGCTTGCGTCGTTGATCTCCTTGCCTCTCCGGATGACAGTTTCCCTGAGAGCTTTGCGCAGGCAGGGTAGACCAGCAGCGACCCTCGTATATAGCCGGTATAATCGAGCCAGGTCCTCGATCCTGTCCGAGTCAATCATAGCATCCAGACCAGAGTTAGGCATGTTCACTACTGTCCAGAGATGTGCCGACACCAAGTGCTGTTCCAGAATGCGTCGCAAAGGAGTACTTGTCAGTGTTGACAGGATGTGGTGTGTCCTGGACTCCTCTTCTTGGAACCGTGCTTCAACCTGTGGGATGTTAAGGGAGGCGTCATGATCCTCGACATAGATAACTTACTCGTCGAAGGTATTCGGGTGCATCACAAGACTCCAGCAACCTCTCCCCTTCGGCCTTGTAGAAGGACTCGCTTTCCTGTAGAATGGCGGGCTCGATGTCTCTGAGGTATATGGAGGTGCCATCGCGAGTTGTAGGGTCAATGAGTTGAATGAACACATCAATGCAACCTTTGACGGAAGAGCGGTTGATGGTGTAGCCGTCGCGTTCTATCTGGATGAGAGTGAGGATGGCAGATATGACATGGTCTTCGATTGGCGGTTGAATGATATGCTTGATGAACAGTATGAGGCCTGCATCCCAGATTTCCGGCACTCCCGCTTGTTTGGTGTATACACGATCCTAAAAGCCGTATGCATACACTCCGTGATATGCACTGAGATTAATAACTCACCATATACTTCAGGACATCCCGCAACTTTGACAAGCTCGACGTATGGTCGTCCCAAACCTTCTTCAAGGCCTTCAACAGCATTTCGCACTCCTGACTCCTCTGCACCGGATCACTGGACACGCCTGTCGGGAAGGCTGGGATGATGTACTCCTTCGCGAGCTTCTCTAGGTTCTCCGCTATGAGCTGCGTAGACCCCTTGTACAGCTTATCTCCGCTTTTATAGAGAACCATGTTGTACGCATATCGATGATTTTCCTCGAAGGACAGGTTGGCGGCGTTGTGGTTTTGAATCTCAATGATGTTCCTAGAGAGCTTCGCCCACGTCTCGTCCATGGATATGTCCGGGCCATGCTACGGCGCGCCGCGACCACAGGTCAGACAGCGTAGCCAGGACACTCGGAAGCAGATCATACCTTCTTCACAGGTTTCTGTTATAGACGGTCAGAGACAATCACCTTAAGGGCATTGGGGATTGCCTCACAATTCGAGCCTTGCCTCCTCGCATGCGTGGTGGCACTTTGTCACAGACGAGTTGGAAAGCGGCATACAAGATATAGCAAACGTAACATACCAGAAGCCATCTTGATATGTCAGACTCGCAAGAGGTTTGTCAGCAGGCCAGCAATGTATGCGAGACGAAGACACCCGGTGTGGCGGCCAAGGCCTGCGGCAGGAGCACATGCTGAGCAAGCGCCCGTCTCGGATGGTGACCTCAGCGTCTTCCGGAAAGACGCCCATTCATATTCCGGCTTATGAAAAAATCGTAACGATGCCAACATACTTCTTTCCATTCTTCTGATCCTTTGTATCTAGCGAACACTATCACTAGTGATTATAGTAGCGAAAAGGGCATCTCATGGGTACAAGTGGGGTCGTGGTCAATACAGCGATTGATGCGGTAGCAGGTGGCGGGCATGGAACAGCGAAGGAATGCAACGACGGCGAAAGATGGTGAGTATAGATGGCAGAGGTAAAGTAGAATCGGACAGCGAGTGAGAGATGCGGCGTGAAGTGATCATGGTCATGAACATAAAGTAGGTCGTGCTACCGGGCAGATGGGCACTAGCTTCATGATCCTGCGCGCGAGGCGCGCACGAAGTCTGTGAAGTACTTGCGGAACGCCTTCCCATCGAGCTCGCGCATCTTCGTCGCAAACTCTAGAGCGGTCGCCTGCGGCCAGTTCTGGGAAGGCAGGAAGACGGAGACGAAGAAGTCGAAGGCCTCTTGCCCTCTGGTCTTCGAGACCGTTTGGAGGAAGTTGGCGATCTCTTGTAGGACCTTCGAAGGGCACAATTAGACTTTGCATCAACGGAAAGCAACATCCAAAGACTCACGACCACAATCTGTCCATCCTTGATATTGAACTGAGGCAAGGATATCACGGCAAAGGCAGTCGGGACCACACGCTCGTAGACGAACCGCTCGAAACCAGGCAGCACCTGTTGAGCGCCCGGCGTTTTGGTAGGCTCCGCCCATACAGTAACGCATCGTCCTAGGAACGAGAAGGCAGCCTTTTCACTTGTAGGATCTGATGGGTCCTCAGCCAGCCGGAGCATGCTCTCCAGGAGGTTCTCCAGCTGCGCCTTGTTCCCTGGAGCTCCAGTCAGCTTTGTAACCGATTCGTGGAAGATGGCCTGCTTACTGTCCGAGACAAAAACCGTATGGAGCTTCGAGGAAATGATGCTGTTGAGAAGGCCGAGGTATGCTCGCTTGGTATCAGTATGCGTAACTTGATCGTCGGTGCCGGTGACTGGCTGAGCCAAGATGCCGTTGATGTGCGCGCTGAGAGGGCCGATGAGCTGATCAAGAACGTCCATCATGTCCTCCTGCAATCCCATCAGTCGGAGAGTCGAGTGATCCGCCACTTGAAACATTACCTGGAGCTTGTGGATCGAGAGCCCGATGAAGTTCATGAAGTCGATCAGCTCCGTAGGCTCGAAGTGAGCAAGCAGGTTCGCCATGAGCGCCGGGATGAGCTGCGCCACCGTCGAACCGGTGGTGGCGAGGATGCGCGCAAAAGCGAAGCGCGTCTGGTGGCAACTCTCAGTCTTTGAAGCCTCCGCCCGGAGAAGTCAAGCTTACCGCGTCTCGCACGACCCTGAACACGTTCATAGCCTCGAGACAGACCAGAATGGCCTGACCGACCTCCCGGAAGACATCGAGTGGTGGCGCGACGTAGCCCTCAGGCACGGGATTCGGGTACTCCGGGAATCCCTTCGCGATGTTGCCCAGCGCCATGATGATGTGGTGCACTCTGAGGATCGGCAGCACATCGCTGGAGCCTTTCACGGCCTGCAAGCTGACCGAAAGCTCGTCCAATAGTGGCCGGACGACGGAAAGCAGGAGTGCGGCAGCTTGATCCGGTGTTTTGTGCAGGAGCGAGACGAGCGTTCCCGTAGCCTCAAAGAGGTACAGTTGCGAATCGAAGATCGTCGGCGCGGAAACAGCCTCCTGGAGAATGTCCTGGGATTCGGGGTTTTCCAGCTCGGGAAGCTCGACTTGGATCACCAAGAGATCGCGGATGCTCTCGAGGAGCGAGACCGCAACTTCTGGCGAAATCTCGTTCCGGTCTTCTCGGATGAAGCGGTAGAACAGGTAGTAGACACGGGACCGCGTGCTTGATTCTGGACTATGCAGTCCTCTACATCCCGATAATGAGTACGCGACGCTCGCCACTTATGAGACAATCCACTCACTGTACATCCAGCATAGCTTGGAGGGTAGGCATGATGCACTCCTTCCGGACTTTGAAGAAGTCGCCGTATCGCGCCACGGTCTCGAAGAATTGCATCACCACCGTTCTGTGCGGATATGCGGAGATACCTGACTGGATAAGCGCATACAACATCTCGCCATGGCTGGTCAACGGGTATTCCGAGTAATCCGTCTCTTTTCGCTTGTCTTTTTGTACCGCCGGTGCCTGGCAGAACGCAGATCGTCCCTTGCCGCCAGCTGGGGACAAGAGGTCAGACTCCGCTTCGTCGTACATGACAACATGTGCCGCCACTCACATTTGTTGATCTCCCCGAAGATGTAGACGAGGTAGACGGCAAGCTCCGCGTCGTTCCACTTCAGGGAGACACCGTTCTGGTATGCGGTCAGGGTGTTCAGCGCCAGTGTTCTCACAGAGTCTGTGACAAGCTCTGGGTCGATCATCAGGATGGAGTCCATAAAGGTCCTCAGTTCCTGCGAACTACCGGTCAGCAGGTTCCCATTGCGATCATGAGGGTGAGGCTTACTTTTCGGAGCTCCTCGAACGCGGCCTTGTCGTCCTCGTCCATGTCCTCTGGGTCCGATTCCTCATCCCACTTGAGCTTTTCTAGTATGACGGTAAGCAATGACGAGAGGAAGGAGCGTTTGGTGGGATCCAGAGGCTCTGGAGAGGATTTTCGTTGTCGCTTGTACTACGGAGGACCAGGTGAGCGCATTACACTCATGCGGACTGAGCCCACGACTCACGCTGAGGAGGATGGTTTGTAGGAGGGGGAAGACAGTAGAACATGTGTCATCATATTCATCGGCCATGAAGCGAAGCATCACAGGGAGTATCTGGTTGAGAAGCTGCGACGCTTCCGAGCGAATGCTCTCATCTGGACATTCCTGTAAACCATGATCAACGCTACGCTCCAAGCAACGCTAAAATCCCACTCACGTCCGTCAATTTGCAGAGCTCCAGGCCCAGCACATTGAGCAGCTTTCCGAGAGCCTCCCTGTAGGACTCCTCACCCTCGTCCGTATTGGAACCACGGCTCGTCTGCTCTGAGCGCGTCTTCTTCTCCAACGCGTCCAGCACCTGGCCCAAGGACAGCACCTTGATCAGCTGGAGCTTGTCCCCGGGCTCCTTCAGACCTTTTGCAACGATGCGAGTGAGAGCGAGCGCTGTTGCGAGACGGATAGGCAAGGACGGATCAGACAGAAGCGTAAAGAGCAATGGGACAGTATCTCGCGTGACTGTGAGGTTGATATCGATCCACCCGACGTACGAGGCGAAGGTTCGGACACCCCAGTCTACGACTTCTATTGCGGAGTCTAGTTCTCGTTCTGAAGACCCAGCAGCGCCGTCTTTGCGTAGTCGAGACATGCGCTCTACGCCGTCAGCGACGATCGTGAGGACTGCTTCATTGATGCGCGCGGCGTCTCGTTCCCGGACTGCATCCCGGACGCGAGTGTCGCGTGCTTGACGAGCAGCGCTGTATTGTCGCGCCGACTTGATGAGCTGATCTGCGACCTCTCCGGAGATCTCTAGGATTATGTGGAAGAGGAGGAGGGAGACGTGCGGGTTGAAGGTCGTCTGCGATGTTGACTCTGGCGGATGGATGAGAGCGAAGAAGTCGTTGAAGAACGTTGGCCACTTGTCGATGTAAGTGCAGAGGAACAGGAGGGTAAGGGTGTGCGCAAACTTGTTACGCAAGACTGCAGCGGAACGTCAAACGATGTGGCTTTTGTCGGCACTGTACAGGTACTCACACGAGGCGTCGGCTTCGGCAGTGCCGTACAAGTATTCTGTCTGGATATAGTTGAGGACAGATTGTCGCAGTGCTTGGAACGTCTCGTCGTCTAGTGGCTCGAAACTGGCGGGGCGTTGCTTCATCGGACACATTGCCGACCACCCCGTACGTGCATGCGAACTCACCGGTTGTCCAGAAACTCGTCCAACACACGCAGCGCGAAGAAGCGGACTTGTGGTGGGTGTTTCCGGCCACCGTCCGGACCAGGCTCGACGAAGACCGCAAGTGCGAGTCGCCAAGCGGAGCTATTCTGCTGTACGGCGGACAAGTACTCGAGGGCCTGCTGGTGCAGCGAGCTTTGCGTGGGATCGGAGGCAATCAAGATCGCCTGTACGAACTGGTTCAGGTCCTGCTCCATGTCGTTTCAAAGTGTCGCCAGAGACGACGAGGGAGTATGAGGAAGGTCAAGGTGAGAGGTAAGTATTGTGTCCGGATCCCTCCTTGTGGCTTTCTGCGGGACGCGTTACGCCACGGCCGTCGATTATCTCAATCTTTCACGGCCACGTGCTAAGAGATCGACAAAAGTCCAAGCTGAGGACCGCGAAGCAGACTTGGTTTCTGCGACTCAGCGCTCTATCTTCGCGATCAAGTTACGTGGGGATACGAGTCGATGTGGCAGAGAGAGGTGGTGATGTATGTTGGTGACAGTAGACGCATTACTCGAGTCAAAGATGGTCATTGCGCGGTGCGGGCACGTGAGGCGTGTGCCATGAACGCGTCTCGCGTAGTACAGTAGTAGCGTCGGCTGCGCCCTGAGTGCCGTGCGTGTGCTGGTAAGGTAGCTGAGACTTGCATAACTGGTACTCTCAGGCTAACCGACAGCGGACTCTATGCTCTTCCACTCATACAAAATCCAGGATATATACATTACCATCGTACATCCCCAAGCACAGTCTCCCCGTCACCTCGTCAAAAGCCAACGAATGGCACATGTTCGGTGTAAACGGGAGCTCGGGGTCGTGCGGAAGAAGCATCCCCACCCGCGCAGTGCGAGTGTGAGGGTCGTACGCTAACTTCATCACCCGATTCTGCTGCGTCTCCCAATTGTGCTCCAACCACACGCCCCGAATTCCAAGCGCTCCGACTTGCGCAAGCTGCGCAGACGATTCGTTACCGATCAGGAAGTCCTTGGAGGACATGCTTGTAAGAGTCACGGCCTCCGTCGCAATGTCGAACGAGAAACGCAGGAGCTGGGCGCTATGTGGGTGGACGGAGTGGTAGAACATGACGGCAGCTAGGCTCGGCGAGGACGTCGCGGGGGATACTTGAGCGATGTGGTGGCCAGGCAGCGCCATGGGCGTCGGACCAACGAAGTGAGCTATCATTGGCCCAAGGTCGGTGTATGCGTAGTCGTCGTCGTCGTCGGCTTCCTCGCTTGGGCTGGTGGCCGGAGGGCTAGCCCGTGGGGTGCCGCCAGTAGGGGTGGAGAACGGGTTTGGGATTCTGTAGACCTGTACGGCGAAGTCGTCGTTGACCTCCCCCACAAGGAAAAGGTAGTCACCCCATACGCGGACCCACAAGAAGGAGAAAGACTGCCAACAGAGAGTCGATGACCATTAGCATAAATCTGGGACACGACGAGCGTACAGGCTGACCTGGGCAAAACGGGGATCAACCCACTTAGTGGCACCGGTCTCCGGATTGACGAAGAGGATCTGCAGAGAACCGGCCCCACCGCCGGTGTCCAAAGCGAAGATAGTGACGATCAACAAGTTATCGTATGCCGCGATCTCATGGATGATAGGGCGGAGGTGCGGAGCACGCGGATGCGGCACGATGTGCAGCTGCTTGGACTTGACGGGAGGGTATGTGGGGTATAGCCCGTACTGCAGGCTCTGCGCGTCCTGCAGCGATATGGAGTGCACTTCGATGACTCTGTCCGCTCGCGTCAGGGACGCCTCCCCGGTCATATGCGGCAAAGCACTCACTCCCGGTGATCGCACACGCCGACGACCAGTGTCGCAAAGTCGCCCTTGCTGCTTTGCACCAGTGTACAGCTCCGGTAGATTCCGGATATCTCAGTAGACCATACCCGATGCGAGTTAGAGACGTCCTCGAGGGACCAAAGGCTCATGCGCGTGTACCATGACTCGCGCTTGAGGGTACGCTGCGCTGTCCAGAGCCACTTGCCCCCGGGTAGGAATTGCATCTGGTCGACATACTGGCCGCTCTTGTCCTTAATGAGCGCACGCAATCCGCGCACACGAGTGTTAGGGTTCCGCCAGTTGACGTCCAGCCGAATGGCCTTGATCGCCAGCTGCTGCAGCTCCTCTCCTGAAAGTGCCGATGGAGACGTATTGAAGGGTAGGTCGAGCGGAAGCCGGAAGTCGGCCACAAGACGATGCCATACATAGTCGTTGCCCCCGAAGGCATGCAAAGCGCGACATGTCTAGGGAGCACGGAGTCAGTAAGCCATCACGCGATGGGGAAGGCGGATGAGACGAGGGGACAGAGACGTAGCTGTGCTCACCTTGCGCAGCGCTAGCACATCTCGAACGCGGAGGTACTGGAAAACATCGAGTAGGATGTCTTCAGGCAGGTTCGTGAGCATACTTCCGCATGAAGGAAGTGGTTGAGAGGAAAGGAGGCATCGTCGTTGACTCGGACGTCCCGGACTTAAGTGCGGAAAGCATGTGCTGTGAAGGATCGGGTCTATAGCCTGCTTTAGATTATCAGATAAGATTAGATGCGAACATAACACATGAGATTAGCGTCGCGGGGACGTCCTGCTTGCCAATGTCATTCAATGACAATGCCATACACTGGTACAGTAGTACTACTGTACCTTCCAGCTCTTGAACAGTACCTCCACGTCCACATCATACCAACACGTCTCGCAAACCATAACGTGGACGATTAACAATTTGACACGCAATATCGAATCTGACTACTCGAGCAGAGTTCGCTTCTCGACCACGATTGCGCAGACCGCAGCGGGAAGTTGTCCTGCGGACGGTGTGTCGCGCCGCCGTGCCGACGGGACGCCTGGACAATACTCTGGGAAGCCATGCCTACGTTAGTGTGTGTATGCCACGCAAATCACTGCCAAAGGACACGCGATAACAATGGTATCAAGGCGCTGATCACAACGACGGTCGACTGCTGCCAGGGGACATGAGGCAGTCTGCAGATACCATTCGATTGGGTCCTCGTGTGCAGGGAGCGGTTGGCGTCGTAAGGCCTACCTACACTGCTGCAACAGAAATATATATCTGCAAAACGAGTGCAACGATATACCATGGGGATCATATCCTTTCCCAAGTGCAAGGGAAAGACGAAGAAAAGATCATGCTTTAGAACACTGCATGTACACGCACTAACGCCCGATAAGATAACCCGCGCCCATTTCGGGCAAACAGCCGTCAACTGCCCGGCCGTCCATATAAGCGTCCTTTGCCGCCTCTTCCCCTATCCAATACCACTGCTTACTACCTCCCTCACTCACCGCCCGACAACGACGACTGAGGGTGCCCGCTCTCAGTCGACCACACATATCAGCATGGATCCGAACGATCTTAACAGCCTCTCCGAGGTCGAGAGCCTGTCCGACTCGGACTGGCTCGACATCGCCAGTAGCCGCGCATCTGAGGACACCGACTCGCTCGCAGGTTCAGACGTCACGAGCGATCGCGAGGATCTGGAGTCTGACTACCGCCCGCCGTCCCGCCGCTCGCTCGTCAGCACCGACAGCTCCCGCGAGGGCGACATCCAGGGCTGGGAGGGCATCGTCGAGGACAGTTCCGACGAGGCACCCGCTCTCCTCCCACCAATCAACGCTGCGGGTACGCTCACCGACCCGCGTTTTTCCCACCTCTCTTTGTCATTCAGGGCGGCGACGCTCTCAGAGTCGGCAGTGGCGAGGCATACGGCGCTGGTGGACCCGGAGGAGGAGCAGCGGGTCAAGGACGCGCTCGACCAGAGCATGGTCAGCACCCTCAGCGGATCACGCTCGAACTCTCTCAACGGCTCCGTGCAGACCTCCGTCATCCACTCGCGTGATCTCCGCCTCTCGTTCCCCGACCCGCTCACGAGCCCTCGGGCGGAGTCGTCCCTCAGCCCGTCGTACGAGGACATCTCCATCCCGACCGACACCGACTTGAGTCCCTCCGATGCGGACTCGCATGCTCCTGCGCAGACCCAGGATACGCCCGCAGCTCCCGTCTCGACGCCACCCGCAGCGGATCCGGGCACGATCTCCACGCCCGAGGTCGCGCGGGCCGAGCAGAAGGAGGAGCAAGACGCCGTATGCGTCCGTGCGGACGGCGACGCCAGCCTCGTTGCCGACTTCTACATCGTGCTCTACGGCGCATCCTCGGCGATCAAGCACCGAGTCATACAGAGGCTCCTTGAGAAGCTCATGACTGCGACCGGCTGCGGATTCTCGGCGCTCCTGCCACAGATCGCAGAAGCAGCTTATGCAGACATGCACCACAACATCCGCATGCTCGTGAATGGCGGGCGAGCGATGCACTGTATCATCTCTGTCGTCGATCGCACGGAGCCTGTGCCGCATGGGAAGGAGGTAGGTATCTTCCCCTATCGTTCCTTGGACCTGACTTCATCCGTGTGTAGCCGAGCCCCTTCGCTCTCGCGCAGAAGCCGTCGCTCGCGGTCGTTTTCCTCCCGTCGCCCGTTAGAACGGTGCCTGAGCATACGCTTTACCTACCAGTGCTAGCCCCGGATTCACTTGACGGGGACGAGGACGACCTGTTCGAGTCGGGCGATCGCCTACTCGACGCTGAGCACCAGTGGGGAAGCTTGGGCATTCCTAAGGATAGAATCATCTCCGCCGGATTTACTCCAGGCAGGTCGGCCGTGGTCGACGAAGACGATATAGAGCGTGCGTCCCCGGCGAGGGTCGCACGTGTGCTCAGGCCGCTTTTGCCGTGGACGGACGCTTGGTCCGTTCAGAACCTCACATCCCGCCATGCTATCACAATGTACGTCCATCTTCCGTTCTTCCGCTATGACATCCTATTGACTTTGCTGTAGCTTCGCAATACTCTCTATCGTTCTCGGGTACCTCATCAACGGCTCTCTTCCGTCCGCCTCCGTTGGACGCCGTCCCTCTCCGACGATGGAGGTTATCCCTGCCCCGCGCTCACTGCCACCGACGCCAGTCGTGAACATGTCCGCCTCCATCGCCGGGCCGACTTCGTCCGCCATGGCACTCGTCCCGTCCTCGCTGAAGGACTTTGCGCTCGCGGTCCTGAATCCCTACTCCGAGGCGTCCACATCCTCGGTCGCCGCGAAGGCCATTCCCTCTCCCACCGCCTCCGCAGCAGCGGAGCCGTCCCCGGATGCCGGCGCTCCTTCTGAGTGCGAGTGCGGCTGCGGGCTGATCACCTGGCCTGGGAAGGTGAAGCCGACGACGGACGTGGCCCTCCGGCCGACACCCCCTTCGCCTTCATTGGCGGGCCAAGGTTTCACCAAGGGTGGTCTGCCGTTCGTGACGCCTGCCGCTCCGGTCAAAGGGAAGGGCAAAGCACGCGCTACGGAGGACGACTCGCTCTACGCCCTCAGCACACGCATCGCAGGCGCTCTCACGGAATATCTAGACACGTGCATGTCCTTGGGGACCGCACGCACCGAGATGCAAGAGGTGGTAGAAGCCTTAGAGGAGCTCGGACAGGCGATCGGGAAACAGACCGAGGAGGCGCTGACGCAGACCCACGCCATGGTGGAGGTCGTGCGGCAGAACATCCGGGAGCGGCACGAACGCGCGCGGTCGCGGGCGAAGGAGATCCGAGCGGCAGGCGGGCGCTGGTTGTCGTCCGTGTCCGAGGTGAGCGCGCGGGTGCGCGACAAGGTGAGCATGGCGAAGGAGAACGCGCGTATTTTACGCGAGACGGTGGTCGCGAAGCATGCTCATCGGGAGGAGGCGCGCCGGGCGCGGCAGGAGCGACGCGAGGTGCGTAAGGAGCGTCGGAGGGAGCGGCGCTCGGAGAGGCGGTCGCGCCGCGCGCAGCCCGTC
Source organism: Pilatotrama ljubarskyi (assembly GCA_022385805.1). Lineage (NCBI taxonomy): Eukaryota > Fungi > Basidiomycota > Agaricomycetes > Polyporales > Polyporaceae > Pilatotrama > Pilatotrama ljubarskyi. Next base: position 115,996 of record MU277711.1, on the reverse strand, counting down.
GGGGGTGCTTGAGAGTGTTTCTGGGGACTCGTATGGACACGGCTCTCTTCTTCCACCGCTCTTGTTCCATTCTGTACACATCGTCTCTTGGTCCGGTTTGTAGGATATAACGCGGGAAGATATATGTATGTATGTAACATTATGTTCATAGCAACATGGAGGCTCAGCAAGTTCGCTTTCCGTGTGCTCGGAGCTGGGGACGCGTCGCGGCGCGTGTCACGTGCGCGAGTGGCCTGACGGCGTCACCAGGGGCGGCGCAGCAGCTGTGGCGGGAAGAGTCCAAGTCGGGCGATCTGTTCCACTCTCCCACCTGCCCCGTCCTCAGCGTCCCTGGCCTCTCTTCAGCACATCGCTCTAGACAAGGATGTACTCCTCGCGACCAACATACAGCTCTCCCCCTCCAGAACTCTCCAACAACCCCTTCATCGATCACTCCTCCAACGCCCTCGCCCGCTTCCCCGACATCTCAGCCTCAGACGACTTCTCCGGCTCCTCTGCCCAATACACCTCCTGGCTCAACAGGCCCCAAACATCCGCACTCAACACAAATCAGACCGGGTACTTCCCTCAGACTCAAGGTCCGACCTCGCCAATACCTCAGGGTGGCTACCAGCCTCAGCCGACGGGATGGGCCCCAGGAGGCTCGGGGTTCTCCCAGACTCAGCCTCAGCCTCAGCCTCAGCCGCAACAGCCGCCGTACGGCCAGATGATGTCGCCCGCGCCCCAGCAGCAGATGTCCGCGGGGCCGTTCCAGCCGTCCAGCTCCTTCGGGCAGCAGCTCGTCAATCACCTCAATGGCGCGTACGGCCCCGGCGTCAGTCCCGCGCCACAGCAACAACAGCAGTATGCGGGATACCCCATGTCACCGCAGTATGGCCAGGGATACCAGCAGGGCTACCCCGGGCAGCAGCAGCCACAGCAGCCACCGCAGTACCTCGCCGAGTTTGATCCTTACTCGCAGAATCAGGGCGGACAAGGCGGTACACCGGGCGGCGCGGGACCGGGTGGCCAGTACGCTGGCAAGCGGCAGCACCCGCGCGAATTTGTGCAGACCCACAAGGCGGAGCTCGAGGCCTGGGACTCGTACACCTGGAAGCAGGTAAGCTGTCTGTGCATGCATACATTCTCTACGGTGTATGGCTCCAACTGTGCTGCTCGTGCTGCAGGCGCAGAACTCGTTCGAGGACCTCAAGTCCGCCTGGGAGGCGCGCAAGACGGAGCTCGAAGGGCGCATGCGCGCGATGGGCGGCGCGGGGCTGTTTGGCGGCGGCGGATACGGGTACGGCGGCGCCCCCGGGCCCGCGCAGCAGTACGCTCAGCTCGAGAGCATGGCCAAGGAGGCCGGGCTCAACGTCGGTGAGTGGCCCTTCCGTCGCGCGCGTCAGAGGTTGGAGAGCGATGTGCTAATATGCGTCTCGACATCCGTTCTCAGACACCGTTGCGGCGGGCGCGTTCCAGATGCAGGAGGTCTTCACGGGCTACCGCCAGTCGGGCGACATCGCGTCGAAGCGCAGGGTGCGCGAGGCGATCAACGCCGCGCTGAGCAGTCTGCCCGACTGGCCGCAGCCGCTGTACTAGCACCTGCAGCGTCTGCAGGACTGTTCCGTTTCCTCCTCTCCAACAGAGAAACCTAGGGTAGGTTGTGTAGCGTGGGCTCGTACATGGTCGGCCACGCGGGGAATATCGCATCGTGATCGGCTTATTCTTATGTTTTGTTGCGATTGTACCGTCGGACTCTGGGATGTACTAGCTTTTGTGTGCGTCTGCGTGTGTATGTTCTAGTTCGCGAATATGAGAAAGTGCACGGATATCTAGAGACCCCTGGGTCGCACTGCTAGGCAGTACGTGGTTGTCCGCTTCGCCGTTCACGGTGCTACAGGCCGGTGTGCTATGCAGAAACGACCCGATTACTGTACGTGCTCATTCAGGCCCTCGAGTGTCCGTCAGAGTGATGAGACATCCCGCTCTTGCGCGATACGCATCACGATAGCAATGTATGCAAGAGCAGGTATCGAGTACTATACAGTCCATGCACGTAAGATACAGTCCGGCAGTCAGCTCCCGACCATCACGAGCCCGTATCGTCCAGACCCCATCCGAAACGCGAGAAAAGAGCGCAAGTCACGGTCAAAATATCCGTATACGAGAGAGCCTTGCGGGCGTCCTCTCTCCGTAAAACGTTCATCCACCCGGCCAGGCGGAAACGCGCCATGCCACTCGCAGCAGCCGCAAAACTCAAGGCAGCGCGAGGAACCTCTGAAGGAGCTTCGGGAAGTTCGGCGTGCCGAGGCCAGTGACGGGGTCCCACCCAGGCAGCGCGGGGAACCCGTCCGTCCCACAGCCTGGGTTCGTCCCGTTCGTCACGTCGTGGAACGCTCCCGCGAACATGTGCGAGTAGATCTGAAGAGACGCAGGGCCCCAACATCAGCCTCCGTCCCTGCACACCACGAGCGAACGAACAGGACGTACCGCGGGATTGATGAACCCGACGGGCGACTTGCCCGCCGCGAGCCGCGCATCGTTCACCGCCGTGAGGATCGCGCCAAAGATCGGCGTCGCGGCGGACGTCCCGCCCACGATGCTCACGTTCGCCGCGATGACCGTGACGGTCGGGAAGCCGTTCGCGGACACGTCCGGGATCGCGCGCCCGCTGCTGTTGAACAGCGCCGGGTCGACGCGCTTACCGAGCTGCTTGAGGTAGCGCTCGACTTGTCGGCTTTGGAACTTGGGACGGGGGAAGACGTTGGAGAAGCCGCCGCCCGAGCCGAACCGGTCTGTCGCGCTTTCGGGATCATGGACCTGGATTGGCAGCGCGAGGTGAGCGCCTCTCGCAACAGAATGTACGTGAGAACTGTAGACGTACGGATTTTCCAGGCTCGACCTGGGTTGCGCCGACGGCGGTCACGTACGGGCACGTCGAAGGGAAGTTGGGCAGGAAGTTTCCCGGGCCGGGGACAGCAGTACCATTCGCGGCGAGACAGAGGTCGTCTCCGTTCGACGCGACACCGTTGTCACCGGACGCAAATAAGAACGTCGCTCCCATCATCGTCAGCTACAATAATTATCCTAGTCAGCGAGCGCCAGATGGACCGCGCTGGGCTCGCGCAAGCGCACCTTGCCGAGCTCCGTACACTGGCGTTGCATATAGAACGGCGGGAGGTCCTCGCCACCAGTGAAGGAGACAGAGATGACGTTTGAGAGCGGTGTGGTGCCACAGTCCTCGGGGTTCAGCATGCCGTCGATATCTGGGTCGTCGCCGCCCTCGAAGGTGCAGTAACTGCCGTCCAGTGCGTCGAGCAGGAAGTTAATGGAGCCATCTGGATGCAGAAATGGAGACAAGTACTGGATAAGCGGCAGTTGACGGGCGGGAAGAGGGAATGTACGCACCCGCTCCGACCTGGTATAGCCGTACCGGCTGCTCCTTGCCCAGGAGGCCGATCATGAGCTCGAAGTCCAGGTCGGCCTCCGAGATTACGTTCTCGTCCGTCTCGCTGAAGTCGGGCGTCGCTGTGTCGCTGTGTCAGGTCGCACTCTTCGGGCAGAGGGGGGGCGGTGAGCAGCTCACTGGAATCCTCGTCGATAGGATCGAATTGAGGGAGTGTACCGGCCGCCGCAGGATTGAACATCTGGAGGAACTGCTTCAGGTCATTCGCGTTCAGTAGCTGGTCACCCAGTTCCACTGTACGGTGCCTGTGTGTGAGCAACCCAATGGACGCCATGACAGTTGAGTCCATACCGACTGCGACTGTGTTCTTCTGCGTCTGCGTGAGGTTCGGATAAAAGTCGTACAGCGCACGGAAGCAGTCGAGCGTAGCTTGCTGATCGCAGTGTTCCGCATCGGTATATGTCGTCTAGCGCGTGGGTGAGTCCCCTCCCACTGACATACTCCGACACGCGCCAACTGAGCACTCACGTTCATCTTCATCTTAGGCGCGCCCTTAGGCCGGCGCATCTTCCCGGCCGACGACAGGCTCCTCTTGCGGCTGCGATGTGTGCCGAACCTTACTCTCTCGAAGTGGACAGTCGGGCTGACGAGATCCACATGGTCGAGGAGATGTTCCGGGAGGTGGTACCCATGGTGACACCCGACGTCCTCTGACCCGTCGTCGTGCTGGTAGACGTAGTACTGCGTGGCCAGCAGGCTCTCCGCCTCGGCGACGCTGACGTTCACGAGCATGTACGAGTGGTCCTTGCTCATCCGGATCCGCGACGCGTCGATCCCTTCGTCTGAGAGCCATGTGCGCACGCTCTCGACCGACTCCTCTGAAGGACGGAACGTCTTGACCACTTGGGAGGGCTTCCACCACTTCCCGTAATTCGGCGACTCGGGGTCGGCGACATCGAGGAGGTAGTCGTCGAGATTGTGGATGTTGCTCTGCCGGAGGGCGATGCTCAGCGGAAGCACAATGTCCGGGTCGGCTCGACGGCGGGGAGTCCACCCATGCGGGGCTGCGTGACGGCGCTCGTGGAGGACGCGCTTGACGAGCGGCGACGAGGAAGCACCAGAAACGGCGGCAACCGCGCCCAACAAAACGAACAAGATGCGTGAAGTGATCATCGTGAAGTTCTAGAGTAAAAGAAGGAGAAAGCAGACTCGAAGGGTGGTGAGGGCTTGGGCCCGGGGAGGAGGGCTCGACGGGATGGGCTCGAGATGTATGTACAGTAAGTACTATATAGCTCATGCGGACGCACATCTGGGACAGGCGTGCTTGGGCGCATCTCTCTCGAGAGGAACAGGCCGAAGCGAAGCCCAGCGGGACATGCCCGCAGGCGGTAGCCCACTCGACAGCGCAAGATACGCACTGACATCTTTCATCAGCATCTTCACCGCCACGACGCACAAGAATGGCACGCCCCTCGGTGTGCAGTGCCACGACCGCGAGGCTGGAGGCCGTTCATGAACCCTTGCAGGTGTATATCCGCTGCGCTGATTGACTGAAATGGCACGGACAGAGTCGGGGACGCGAGCCAGTATGGGCGGCAGAGAGAGAGCGCGTCGCGAAACCACCACATTCAACTGTCCTGGGGCGTAGTGAGTTCAGAAGCATATGCATATATCACCCCGATCTCCCGCCGCGAGGTCCGACCTCGCTGCAAACCCGTCCATTCACACGGGCCTACAAATCGAAACCACGCCCTCACAACGAACGTCAACCAGAACGCGCACAGGAACAGTCAAATTGTGAAGTACGCACATCCTCCATAAGGAATCATCGCCGTCTTCGCCCGAGCTCTCAAGCGAGCTCCCCGAACGCTGGCATACACGCGCATAGCGTGGCGGTGGTCCGCGGAAGGGTCGTGCTGACCGGGGAATGCTGGCAGTGGCAAGGAACACGCCCACCGAGCACGCCGAGCTTCCAGACACACGGTAACTTGATTGTTGGGCGGCGGAACTGCCACTGGGCCGGCGGCGCTGGGCATTTCCGTAAGGCGGAGGGCGTTAGGGCGAGGCTGTGCGCCGCGCCGCGTTGAAGGATTGCACGGCTCGAACCTTGCGCCTTCAGCTGCGAACATCTCAAGAGCTTATCCAGACCTCTGAAAGCTTGGTCATTTAACGGGGGTGGCATATTCAGGAAGCCACGCTGGTGGACCTCTCAAGGGCAGAGGTGGAAAAAGTGACTCGGAGCATTTAGCGGCAACCAGGAATACTCTACCAGACCTCGTGAGCGAAACTGATGCCTCAAAGTCGAGGGATTCGGAGGCCCGCGCGAGCACGCAGAGAACAAGTAGCCTGGAGGTGGATCACATGGGAAATTGAGTAAAGCAGGGTCGAAGCGATAGTGGTGGTCGGGGAGAGTGTTTGAAACAGTGTTTGGGCGTACTCGGGCCAGCACTACAGTACATCACGGGCGTCTGTGGATGCTGTAACAACTCGGGAAAATGGAACGCGCCGGAATTGCACACGGCACAACCGTTGGACTATCCGTCCCATTTCCCCAGTTGTTACATTTGGTGGAACGCGAGAGATTCTGCGTTCGAACACGGTGCAAAACAGTTGGCACTGAAAGCCCCTGGCCTCGAACGCGAGGGGGGCTATGTAACGGCCCGGCCGGCGCTGCCCGGCCGTTACAACTAGAGTGGCTGGACCCGGCTTAGTCAACCGAGGTAACGGCTCTAGTAGGGTGTAATAGACTGGGAAAGTGGGACGGATAGTCCAACGGTTGTGCCGTGTGCAATTCCGGCGCGTTCCATTTTCCCCAGTTGTTACAGATGCTTCTCCCCATCAGGAAAGTTTTGTCGTTTGCACATGTGCGGGGACCGGGGCTCGCGCAGGAAATAGACAGGACTAAGCTTATTTACGGTGAAGCAATACAGTACAATCCAGGAATGTGCAGGGGTATCATATCCGTGGTACTATAGCGAGCAACAACCCAATGACACACAAGAAACAAGGATACGTTACGCCTTCCCGGTGAGCTGCTTGATCTTGGCTCCTCTCTCCCGCTGGAACATGATTCAGCGCTATTAGTATCGATTCGTACTTGAATCGAGGCATAAACTCACGTCATCAACGGCTTTCTGGGCGCGCAGCCACTCCACCTCTCTGTTCTTCTCTTGCAGCATCTCCGTCGCCTCCTGTGCATGCTCTTTGGACGCTTCTTTCGCGTCCTCATGGGCTTGCAAGTCGGCCTGCGCACGCTCAAATTTCGCGCGGGCAGCCAAGAACTCCATCTCCGCCTTGCGGAACTCGCGAAGTGCCTTGGCGTACGCTGCGTATGCCTTGGACTCCTCCTATGTGCATGATAAAATGTGTGAGCAGCCATCATGAGACGCGTTGTTGAGGGACAACGCGCACCTTGACAGCGGCTTTCTGGAGCTTCTGTATATCGGCTAACTCCCTGACTGCCTCATCGAGGGCCTTCTTCTCCAATTTGCCCTCAGCCCTGATGACCTTCGCAACCTTTTTGCCTTCCTTAACTGAGACGTCCGTCAGCACTCAGCCAAGTTATCAAGACAGTCACCAACACTCACTTTGCGCCTTGCTCAACTTCAGCTTCTCCTTCTCACTCAAGGTCATCTCCGCCATCCTGCTGCGCGTCTCGAACGACTCGTCCGGGGGCGGACTCGCCGCAGGGCCAACCGTCCCCGCACCTCCAGCGAAACTTCCTCCGCTCAGACTGACCCTGCGCTTCCGAATCATTGACAGCGACGTCCGCACGCTCCCGCGATCCTCGGTTCCGCTGGCGACACTGCCTCTCCCGCCTATCGAGCGGAAAGAACGGAGGGACGATGCACGCTTGACGGCGTCACCGCTCCTGGAGCCGGAACGTCCGTAATTGTCGTCGCCATCGTCGTCGCCATCGTTGCCGTCTAGTCCACGCTGCATGGCTTGTCCTCGGTTGCGCGCCTCTTGACTAGGAGAGTTCCAGAGCACGGGAATTGGGTCAATGCCGATGCTTCCGCGGGATCCGCGGGACTGCGGGTGTCGCGCGTCTGCTTCTGCTGCTCCTGCGCCCGTGGAGGCATATCCGGAATCGGCGAGCGACGTCGAGCGGCGGTGAGCGGCCTTCGGGACGTGGTGAAGCTCGCCCTTGACATCGTCTTCATTCCCGTCGTCTTCTGGGGCAATGTCCGAAGGCTGCTCGTCTTCGTCGCCCTCCGCTGGGTGTTTGCGGACGACGGGGTCGCGCGGGATACCCACCGAGGGCTTCTTCCTGAGGGCCGTCTGGGATGGAGTGCTGTCGAGCGACTCAGCGTCAAATGCGCCAGGAATGGTCCTAGGGTGGTCGCCTGCAGGGTCGAGAGAATCGGCGTCAGAGGAGTCCTTGTTCCAGGCTGCCATGGGCGCGTCGAAGTAAGCGCTCTGCTCACTGGCTGGCGTGTCTGCGTAGTCTATGATGGTGGGTCGGTTCGACATAGTCTCCTTGTCGTTGCGGTCGTGCAAACTGCCGATTAGATAGATGTAGTTTGGGGGAAAAGGTGAGAGCGTGGAAGAGAAGGATTATGGACCGGCCGTTGTGCTCGAAGTGCTTATGAGGCGCACCGAGAGCGGGGCTCGTATATATCTGCTGACCGGCGGAGGATGTCATTGGAGTGCGAACGCGCCGATCACGTCCTGCCACCTTCCGCTTTGCCCGATATGGCAGGCCACCTGCCTTACACGTGCATGACGTAACACCGCGTGCTCGGCTGTAGCCTGTCGTTTCGGACTTCGCGCTACTCACCGCCGCGCCTCCCGATTCTCCTGTCCCCGTCCGTCGTCGAGGCTGACCGGTCCGACGCAAGTCAACCTTCGACACTAATTGCCCGTGTGGTGGTGTCCCCCAGTAAGCTGTACAAGATGGCCCCAAATTGGTTATGAGAAAAATAAGTTGCTTCTCGAGATGACTGGAAGGTTCTGTCATTCCTGGTCGAGGCCGATATACACGCGGAAGACGTACCGTACAGGCACGTTACAGAGCCGACGCGAGGACAAGCTGCAGATGATCAGTCCCTTTGTTGTCGCACGCCGTTCACCAGTGCACCAGCCTGTGGCTAGCCGGACCTGGCCTCCGAAAATCTCGCACGGGCGCAGCAGGCCCCGTGATGACGACGGAGACTCTAGGCGTACTCTTATACTGTATTCCGCCCGAACGTACCAAGAACAATCACAGGAAATAGAATAAGTTACCTCTCCAAGCCAAGCGAACTGAAGTCTAAAAGAAATCGCCGACGACCTCGCGCTCGTCAGACGCAAGCACGACCTCCCGGTCGACGGACAGCGCTTTCACGACCTCCTTCTCCGTCCACTGCTGCCCTTTAGAGCCGGACTCGGGGATGGGCGTGAGCGTGTACGTGACAGAGAGGGCGGACAGTGCGCCGCCATATGCGTGCGAGATGCCTAGGACAAAATCAGTCCCGGTTGTGCCACAAGGGAGGAGGGCGCTCACCGGTATCTATGATGATTATCTTGCCTCCACATCTTGAAACGATTTTCTGCAATGCAGATAGTCAGTCATATAATGAAGGGGCCAGGCACTGTACGAATGCACGAACCTGGAAATCGGGAGTGTGGCCCATCACCATCCTCCGCGTGCCCGTCCTCCTCAATACATCGTCCACCTCCTTGCACACCTTCTCCTCCGGCTCCAGGGCCCATCCCCTGTACCATAACGGCCCATCAGAGCTATACAAACGCTGCTCCGCATGCGTCGCGTCGTGCGGCAGACCGGGATACGGCGCCGGGGGGTGCGGAGGCGGCTGCTGGGGCCGGTATTGCAGCTTACGCAACAAAGAAGAGGATATCTCGTTGATGCGAGAGGGGAAGGGCGTGAGGTCGGGGTAGGTGGGCGCCAGACCGCCGTGTACGAAGGAGATGGCGGCGTGCGCGAGTGGCGAGGTCGAGACGTAGTCGGTCGCAGGGTCATAGTCGGTGTTGGGAGGGCCGAGCGAGGGGTGCAGGGGAAGGCGGGAGGTGGTGGTATAGTTCGCTGCCCAGCTGCGCCCGATGCGTCCGGTTGTCAGCATCTTCTGACGGGCGGCTACGGAGCCGAAGGTCTTGATTTCGGTGGCGGGTACATATCTGATGAGTGCACGATGTCAGCTAACGGAATTCCTGGACTGTATGCTGCGACCATTGCCTCACCTCCAGTCACCTGCGAACAGAGAGTGATTTCAGGACACATAAATCGCGTAAAGCTGCGAAACGCAGTTACAAACCGATGACATTCATCCACTCGTGGTTGCCCAAGTGTGTCAAGACCGTCCCGCCCGCAGCCTTCGCCTGGTCGCGGAGCTTGTCCATCCACATGTACAGCTTGATCGTGTCATCTCCTCTGGAAATATCGCAAGTGAGCAATGGACCTCATACGCGGCTCCCGAGCAACGTACCTGTCAATGATATCTCCGGTCTGGACGAAGAAATCAACGCCTCCGGCCCAATTGCCCTGCTCGTCCACCACGCCTGCCATGTGCAAGACCTTCTGTGCGTTCGGCAAGTCTCCATGGAGGTCGCCGACCGCGACAATGGTCCGTTTGAACTGGCCCTCTGCATTCACCGAGCCCTGTGCATCAGCCTGCGGTTTGAAGTGCTGTCCGGGGCGGTGCTGGCCAGTGAGCTGAATGGTGTCGAGAGGCCGCTGGGCTGTCCCCTCGGAGCTATCATCGTCATAGGCATGCTGTGCATGCTTCGCGTCGGGGTGCACGGCGAGGGGCCAGGAGAGCGGCAGACTGGCGACGAGATCGAGGCCCGGGATGAAGGACCGGCAGACCCACAGCACGCCAAGCAGCGGGATGAAGACGGAGAGAAAAACGAGGAGGCGAGGCATACTGCAGCTTTATTTCATTGACATGCGCTGGGAACGTCTGTGCTGCTCTACAGTGGGCTGGACACGTACGGCGGGACGTGGTGGCTGCGGTTGCGACTCTTGAGTTCACAGCGAACAAGTGCCGCCACGAGTACAGTGTCCAAAGCAACTCAAGCGCACATAACTGCTCATTGATGATTACTCCTTTTGGGGTGTTGGATTGAAGTAACTATCTACGTAATTGAAGGACGCCTATTTCCCCGGATTGATTGGATAGGCGCCCACCAGAAAGGCGAGCGCGGCGAGAGAGACCGCACCAAGTGACCAGTCGACCACCGCAGCCCCTGTCAGCTCCCTCCGCTCTTTTCCCTCCCTCTCCTTCTCTTGTTCCCATCTCCGTTATAATCCCCACCCCCTCGCATGCGCACTCACTGCCGAGTCTCTCGCTAGCACTCAGCAGCGTCTTTGCCATCCGACATGCTCAGGCTGCCCTTGTTCCTCTTTCTCTCCGTCTTGGCCTTCCTAGATGGCTCCTATGCCGTCGCAGAGACCCCTGCCATCAGCGGCCGCTGGAGGCCAGACATGCGCAAGAGACTTCAGAGCATCGGCAGCAGCGCCGGCCTGCAGCCCCGTCAATTCCTCGAGGGCATCGTAACCGGCATGGCACCCATGAGCAACTCCTCCATCGTCCCGGTTGCACTCGCTTCAGACAGACAGTGAGTTATGGCTCGCACATCTGCGCACACATCCACGCCGAATAGGTGCCTAACGCGCGTGCGTGCAGAACGTACTACGTCCTCGCGGGCGTCGGCAACGTCTCCCTCCGCCTCGCCCTCGACACCGCATCCGCCGACCTCTGGCTCGTCTCCTCCCAATGCACCTCCAGCGCGTGCAACGTCCCCAAGTACCCTCTCACCTTCGAGAGCCCCACGTTCGTTTCCGTAAACTCGAACGCGACCGCGTTCAACGTGAGCTACGCCGACTCGACAGGTGCGTACCCCTTTGCTGTTGCAGCATTGCCGTTCCGCAGCTCAAGGCGCGTAAAGGTGCCAAAGGATTCGTCGCGAGGGAGTCGGTGTCTCTGGCTAACCTGACCGTCGCGAATCAGGCATTTGGTGAGTGCTGTTTCCTTGAGTGGAACGTCCGACGAGTCGGAGACTCGTGCTGCGGATCACTCGTGAGGCCGTCATATATTAGTAGCGTTCCGGTCAGGTGCGAAGCGCAGTTCGCGGGGCCCAAGTGTCTCGTAAGGCTTACGTCGTCGTGAAGGGCTCACTTGCAATAGTCTACGTTTCATTCTGGACGCTACACTTGCAACCGACCGGAGACTGAACAATCCCCCTCGATCCAGGTCTTGCCACCTCTTCCGACGTGCAGTTTCCCGACCAAGTGAGCGGCGTACTAGGCCTGGGTTTCCCGCGCCTCTCTGCGATCGCAAACAATGCCGTCAATGGTATTGTCTTCCGTGCGCGCTCGCTAGACTAGACCTCACTACATCCGTGCAGCCACGCCCTTCTTTGCCACTATGGCACAAAACGGACAGCTAGACTACCCTCTGTTCGGACTGAGTCTCACACGAGACTCCGGGGGCAGTCTCTCATTCGGTAAGCTCCCACCTTCCAAGCGTCCGTGCTAAACGCGCTGCGCTGGCTTACCGAGCAACTACGAAGGCGCCATCGACGGCTCGGTGGTGACGAACCGGAGTCTGATCGAATGGAGTGAGGTCGTGCCGTTCGCTCCGTTCGGTGCCGAGAGCAACACGTCTTCGTACCTCCAGTGGGCGGTCGTCCTGGAGGGCGTTTCGGTACGTCCTTGCTGCACGGCATTTACGCTGTATGCGCAGCCTGGACCCACAACTCGTAATATCGAAATAGGTAAACGGGACCGCTATAACGCCACAACCGACGTATCCCGTGCAGACCCTGAACTCCTCCCTGGCACTGATCGACGCGTGCGTATCGAGTCTTTGGCCCGCTCCACTTTTGCTGAGAGGCTGATTTGCCGCGTGTCCCTCCATACATCGACCACGATACTCTTCCTATTCGGCGTACTGCATTGTGCCTGAGCAGCGGGACCGCCGGCATCTTCGGGCCCTTCCAAGACGTGAGTTGCTATATGGGCGCCTGTGGCGTGCAGAAGCTGACAGTGGGGCTCGCGCAGGTGTCGCGGATTTTCTCCCTTATATCCGGAGCACGCCTCGTGGACGCGGGTATGTCATAGCCGTTCATTTCCAGCTCTCAGGTCGGAATCGGGCGTTGACGAGCTACGCGGATGCTTAGATTCAGGGCAGTGGGTCGTGCCGTGCGATACCGAGGAGACTATGTCGTTCAACTTCGGGTGAGTGTTCCTCCGATGTCGCGAGACCGAAGCTGAGTGGTATCACGGGCACAGTGGTCGGGAATTCGTGATGCAGCCCACGGACTTCCTGATCGGTCCTGCGTCGGGCAACCCGAATTTGTGTCTCTCGTGGCCTCGAGCGCTGCCCCCAAGCTCTGACGGCATTGACTGGCAACTCGGTACGGCGACTTCACTGCGCGGGGAATAATCGCTCACCGTAGATGGATACATACAGGGTCTCCTTTCCTCAGGACGGTCTACTCGATTTATAGCTTTGGCATCGATACCAAGGAACCACCCATGATCGGCTTCTACCCGCTCATCAACTCCACCGCGTCCCCCGAGTCTGCCGCCTCGGTCTCCGCCTTCCTCGCGTCGTACTCGGCGACCGTCGCGACGACGCTCCCCAACTTCGTCCTCCCCACGCCTTCCTCCTTCAGCACGCCAGCATACACATTCAACACGTCCGTGCCCGCGACGCGCGGCGAGATCGTGCGCACGGGGCTCGCGACGAGCACATACTCGGCGTTGCTAGGGGCGAAGCACATGAACGCGACCGCGCTGCCGACGATCACGCCGAGCCCGACGGTGGTGACGTTCATCCTGACGGACACGAGCGGGCATACGGTCACGAGCGTGTCGACGGCGTCGACGGCTTCGATCACACTCGGCGTGCCCGCGGGATGGAAGGCGAGCGCGGCGAGCTCGGTGAGGGTCTCAAGGGCGAGTGCGTCTTGGGGCTTCGCTGTTGCGCTCTGCGCGTTCGCCTGGGGCGCACTGTAGCCTATTTATTCCTTTCGTATTCGCCGCTTTCGCACTACCCCCCTCTCTCGTCATCCGTCCCATCCCGCATACACTCCCCCCATCCGCTCACGCTCGATCGAACTGCTGTCCTCACCCCGCACTGCACATATATATCCTTATATTCGTCTGTCCATATCCTCCCCGTCTTCTCTTCGCCTATGTTGACATTTTACAGACTTTCGTAGCACGTGTCCGATTAACAGGCCTTTGAAGCTTCTTCACGACACGTATGTTCGTAGGCATGTCGTCACTCACCCACACTACAGACTTGCGCAGCTGTCAATATACTTGTACGCTTGCATTCCCCCGAAGCTTCATCGGGCCACCGCCGGTTAGCGTGCACAACGAAGCCCGGCGAGTGCAGACATGCATGCAGCTTAGCCCGACAGATGCAGAGACCCATGGCTATTTACCCAACCAAGTTGACCCCGCCGTGTATGTTATGGTACATCCAAGGATACTTCTCCAAATTACAACTTTGCCCGATCGCCCTGTGCGTCAGAACGGCCGTGTAGTCACAAGAGCTTTGCGACCTCCGCGTCGATCGCCTCGGGCGAAGTCGTCGACGCCCACCGGTGGACGACCTTGCCCTCGCGGTCGATCAAGAACTTCTCAAAGTTCCACTGCACACAAAGCATCAGCTCCGCACCCCCCCAACGACACAATGTGCCCGTACATACCTTGATGCGGGTGAGGCCGAGGAGGCCGGCCTTCTGTGCCTTGAGCCACTTGTAGACCTCGTTGGTGCTGTCGCCATTGACGTCGGACTTGGCCATGAGCGGGAAGGTGACGCCGTGGTTGAGCTCGCAGAACTGCGCGATCTTCTCGTCGCTCTCGGGCTCCTGGCCGCCGAACTGGTTGCACGGGAAGCCGAGGATGACGAACCCGCGGTCCTTGTATTTGTCGTAGAGCGCCTGGAGGCCCTTGTACTGCGGCGTGAAGCCGCTGCGAACCAAAGGTCGGGTGCCTGAGAGAAGGGAGAGACGAGTGGGGGGACGTACCATTTGGATGCGACGTTGACGATGAGGACGACCTTGCCCTTGAGCTGCTCGAAGTCGTACGTCTTCCCGCCCGGGAGCTGAGCCTTGAGCTCGTAGAAAGACTTTGCGTCGGACATGGTGGATGGCTTGGCAGAGGTGCTGCTGAAGAGTGACCTACTGAAGGCCGGTGGACGAGGTGGTGGTCGATAAGTAGCAAGCCGCGATGTCAGCGAAAGGTTTGCGAACACGAGGCGGTGGGAAAGAGCTCGAGCGGGTGAGAGCTGAGCGCGTGCAAGTGATCTGGCTTGCGTGTGAGTGCGGGTGCGGAGAGAGGGAGCGATATATCGTGATTGCATGCTGCATAGCGGACTTTGCATCCTGCTGCTGGGCCAGGCATCCCGATACGGCGACCCGGGTTCGCGCAGACCGGGCGCTTCCTTGGCAACCAGCAGTACGCGCTCGGGCCCCTGCGGCCCGGTGTCCCGTGCACACGCGTGAACGCACCCTACAGTACTTATCTCTCTTTCTCCTCCGACCGCTAGAACTCAGGCCAGTCGCCCCCTGGGATCCATTGGAATCGACGCCGGCTGTTAAACATACTATATCCCGAGTTCTTTGCCTGTGTACTCTCCTCCGTCTCCGCACTCTGCTGGGTGCTGTTTTTCTCACACCAGGCACTTCAACTTGAGCATCATGACCTCGGCGGTCTCGCAAGATTCTGGTGAGGTCTATATCGTAGGCACCGGCCAGGGGAATGGAGCGCTATCTGGCTCGGTCGTCGAAAACTCGATGACGGAGGTAAGCCAGGCTCCGCGTTACCTGGGTAGAGCCACGATTTATTGGGAGTTACATCCGTAGAGCGCCATCGATCGCCTGCCACCTGAGCTTCTCATACCCGTCTTCCAGCGCGTACAGTGGCTCTACGGTTGGCCTGTAGAGTCTCATACAAATGCCTCCCTGCTATGGCTACGAGTCACCTGGGTCTGCCACCGCTGGCGCGTCGTCGCGCTCCAGGCGCCCGTCCTCTGGACTACGATATCCTGTCACAATCATCTCAAGACCGTCGAATCGCTCTCAGCTTTCCTGGAACGAGCCGCCGGTGCCAACCTCAACTTGAAGCTCCACTCTTCCAAGGGCAGATCTACTCTCGATACAATATTGCTCCATTCAGACCGCGTCCGAAGTCTTTCCCTTGTATTGGGCGATTCCGAAGAGGAGTACTTCCCTGCCCTGGTGGAATTCTTCCCCCCAGTGATGCCGGCACTCGAGCAGCTTTCAATCAGCGACCACATGAGCCGTCAGTGGTGGAGCTCAGCGGAGGGGACCCTTTTGGATGGACGATTTCCTCGTCTGCGCCACCTCTCACTGTCTTTCTTCAATTTCCACTGGAACTCGCCTGTGTATAGGTCTTTGCGCTCCCTCGTCCTCTTCGGCCTGACAGGGAAGGAGAAACCGACTATAGCTCAATTTTTGGGTATTCTGCAAGCCTGCCCGGAGCTGGAGTCCTTGCGCGCACAGGATTTCCTCGGAGGGGCTGAAACGGACGACTCCGGTCACGTAGTCACTCTTCCCCATTTGCGAGAGCTCGTATTGGGAGACACCTTTCGTCGCGCCTCATCCCTTTGCGATCAGCTATCAGTCCCTCCGGCCTGCTGCATAGATGTGACTTACGGGCTGTTCTTCGCCACTCAGGCACTCTTCGACTTGCCTATAATGCGGATACTGCCTCGCCAGCGGGTGTTCCAATGTCACGTCGCCCATGCCCAATCGCTGTCGCTGCTGGTGGGCGAACTCCACGTGGGGCTACAGTTCGAACTCGGCGAAGGTGTCACCGCCTCCGTCAAGATGTTTAACGATGTCTGGAGACTGTTCGTCACCCCCGCCGAGTGGAGGGCGTCTCTCGACTCGTTTGCCGGTCTGCCTCTGACTCGACTTCTCATCTCCTACCTCTCCTTATCACTCCTCCCAAAGGCGTTGTGGAGGAACCTCTTCTCCGCATTTCCTTCATTGAACTCCATCGTGGTCGGTTACCCCATCGTAGCCGGCTTGTCGGATGATCTCCCGTATCGGCGCCCTAAAGCATTAGATTACCTGGGGCAGGTGCTACATGCTTCTGACGACGAGACTGACGGCACGTACGCTACCGCTCTGCGCACTATCCAGATCCTCCGCGCGATTGTCGACGAGTACATGGCGAGCGAACTCTTGTCGCTCGTCCGTCTGCGCGCCTCGGACGGCGTGCCCCTGGCGGAGGTGGCCTTTGTGGACTCGTACTGCGACAGAGCGTTGGAACGTGATGACTTTGTATCCCAGTTGGCCGCATTCGTCAAGATAAGTGTCGTGTAAGTCCCATGCAGCCACTGTCGGGCCATTCATTGTCTCACTTGCACTCGCTGGGTCTGCGATCGGCAGCTACAGGAGAGAAGACGGCTACCATCTCGTGGCCACGACCTTGGAGTACGTCGCGCATATCACTCACTGCTCTGATGATGCTCTGACATTGCCTGCTCGGCTCACATCAGGTACATGATGGAATCCTAGACTGTCCTCGTTTAGCGCTTGACGCTCCTTCTCTTCTAATAACTGATGACCGACATGAAGTGTTGAACAGATATACCAAGAGCTCCCGGCGGAAGGTTTGCGAGGAGGAAACGGTCGTATGCCGTGTAAGTACGTGTAGGAGCTACGGTAGGCATCCCGCGTACGCAAAATCTATATCGTGTAGGGCGGGTATGAAGGAGTCGAATGGCTGTCGGCTTTCCTCGAACGAGCTGCCGATATCGACCTCGACATCAGGGTCCATTACTCCGCAGAAGTCCAGCCCGTTTTCCACACGATATTTCTCCACGCAAATCGCATCCGGGAGCTCTCCCTCGTATTGAGCGACTATGAAAAGCGACGCTTCTCTGCACTGGCGGAAGTCTTTCCCGCGGACATGCCGGCGCTCGAGCAGCTCACTATCCGTTGCCATGGCCGCGAGGGGTGGCAAAGCCTTGGAGAGAGGCTCGTCGTGGACGGACAATTTCCTCGCTTGCGCCGCCTTTCACTGGCTCTTTTTAATCTTCCCTGGCGTTCGCCGGCGTACAGGTCTTTGCGCTCCATGACCCTGTGCGGCATGAGGGAGAGAGCGAGTACAGCTCAAATCCTGGAGATTTTGGAAGCGTGCCCGGAGCTGGAGTCGCTGCGCGCAGACGAGTTCCTCGCAGACGTAGGAAAGGACGACCGTCGTCGCGTGGTCAGTCTTCCACGCCTGCAGGAGCTCATACTAGGCGACACCTTCTCTCGCGTTTCGTCCCTCTGCGAATAACTATCGGTCCCTCCAAGCTGCTGCATAGATGTGACTTATTCACTGCCCCTCGACACCCTTCAGGGACACGACTTCCCCATCGCACGGATAGTCCCTCTGCAGCATGTGTTCACCACTCACGTCGCCCAGGCCCGAGCGCTGTCGCTGCTGGTGGGCGAACTCCACGTAGGGCTGCAGGTACAACTCGGCGACGGCGTCACTGCGTCCGTCAAGATGATCGAAGACCTATGGAGGAGAGCAAGTATTAGCCCCGCGGAGTGGAAAGCGTCCCTTGACACGTTTGCCCCGGTCCCTCTCACCCGGTTTCTAATCACCTGCCCGTCTCTCACACAGCTGGCCCCTCAAATGTGGAAGAACCTCTTCTCCGCGTTTCCCTCCTTGGACGCCATCGTCGTTGGTTACGGGCCCGTCGCAGTCGGGTCCTCGGATGACACCATTTGCGTGCGCTCGCCAGAGCTGCACTCTTTGAAGCGGGCGCTGCATCCAGGCGAAGACGGGAGTGACAGCCCGTATTACGTCCCCGCATTGCGGACCCTCCAGCTCGTTCACGCCATCGTCGACGAGTCTATGGCGAGTGGGATTCTGTCGCTCACCCGCCTGCGCGCCTTGAACGGCGTGCCACTGGCCGAGCTCGCCTTCGTGGACTCGTACTGCGACAACGCCTTGGACCGCGATCACTTCCGAGTCTGAGCTGGACGCCCTCGTCAAGACAACTACTGTGTGAGTGCGACTCAGCCACGGACGGGGCATCTGTCATCTCAACTGTACCCACTGCTTGCTCACTGCCATCTCTACGATCGGCAGCTACAGTAAACAAGACGGCTACCGTCTGGCAGCCAAGAGTATGGAGTAGGTGGCGTGTATCACTAACTGCTCGAGTTGATCGTCTGACGTAGCCTTCTCCGCTCTGTTGAGGTACGTGAGGGAAACAAGACTGTCCTCGGCCATCCTCCATAAAGTACGATCGTGAACCTCTCGTACTTGATTACCGAGAGCCTCGAATGGGAGGACAAGAAGATCATATCCATGTGCGTGTAGGACCGAAAAGCCGCTCTGCACGTCCGTTGAAGACTCGCAACCCCCATGTGCAGTAATATGCGACCCTGCGCCGCTTATGTACGTTCACCGTTGATGCATGTTCAGACTCCACGGGCCAGAGCGTGCAGCCAGACATGAGGAAGAATACAACTCACTTGTTAGCAGTGTGTTGGCAGACAGTTGACCAGATGTATGTCAAGCACGTGGACACCGATGATACGATTAGTATGCCAAGCTCGTCTACGGTTTCTCTTCTAAGCTACTCTATTGCATTTACATGCTACAACGGGCTACAGCAGAAGGGTACTCTACCGAGCGACTTACTTAACAAGCAAACGCGGCTATGGCGCGTTCTCGGACGCTCCATGAACATAAGAAGACGGCTTGCGCGGCGTCATCCCCGCCTGAATAGACTTGAGCTGAGTGCGTGTGTGTACAGTCATAACCGTACGTGCGCACCTTGAGATAGACTCGTTCCATAGTCTCGAGCTGCGTGATGGTGGATTGAGGCTCTGTCCACGACCATGGCGTCCTCCCTCGGACCTTGTCGACGAATGCGCGAAGTTGGTAATCGTAGCTAAAGGCCGTCGCAACGTTAAGCTACGAGCCTGCGATGATACCGCATTAAAAACTCACGAGTGCCAGGTCTTCTCACCCCGTCCGTCGTTATAAGTGTACACCTTCTCTTTGCGGTTGGCGCCGCCTTTCGGCCTGACCTTGATCCAATGGATGACACCCGGGTCGATGAAGTTGAACACCTGGATGTCACCGCCCTCCAGAGAGACGGACAACTCCAGCTTCGGCCAGCGTGGGATCAAGCCGAGCGGGCCCCAGCCAGGCGCGGACAAATCTGCTATGGTCTCCGCAGTAATATCGTCCGGCAGTGCATAGGTGGCGTGCATGGCACGGTCGATCCGAGTGGGATCACTGTGGTACCCGGAAGCTGTCGCGGAAGTTACTTCGAGCGGCGCGCTGGTCGCTCCGGTGACGAATCGGACCGCAGTCAGAGGGTACACTGCAGCAATAGCCGGATCAGCACGGGTATAGGGATGAGACTGTGGGCGCGCTGCAAACCTCCCATGTCCATCATGCATCCGCCTCCCATGTCGAAGTCGAAGCGGATGTCGTCGCCGGGGAAAAGGAAGTGCGCGACGACGCTCGGCCAGAAGAACTCCGACCGGACGCTCTTGATCTTGCCGAGCTCGCCGCTCGTCACAATCTCTCGGACGCGCTGCAACACCGGGTGGAACCTGTAGACGCGGATTAGTCTTTAGCTTGCGGGCGATCATGTTGGCGCAGGCGGAGTCAGCTGTGTACGAACGTGCAGTGGATCGCCTCTAGGGCGACTAAGCCCTTGGCTTCTGCTAAGGCAAATATCTGTCGAGCCTCTTCGGCGGTGTTGGTCATTGGCTTCTCGACGAGAACATGTTTTCCCGCCTCAAGTGCGCGCATGGACCACTCAAAATGCAGGGTCACGGGCAGCTGCAGAGTCCCGGCGTGAGCGCACGGTCACAAGCTCACAGGCGGGTACTCACAGGTATGTAGACCACGTCAATCTTGGGGTCCGCAAGGAGGTCTGAGGGGATATAAGCAAGTCTCTGACAAACTCGAGGTCAAGCGCACCGTAGTAAGCCTGAGGCCCAGAGTATAGCTTCGGTATGCTATGCTCATGCGCGTACTTCGACCCTCTGGCTGCATCCCTGCACGCTACAGCCACTACGCTAACCTCGCCGTTTCTCTTTGCTGGTTTGAAGAGGGCATCGGGACCGACGCGCGCAGCGCCGAGCATCCCAAAGCGAAGAGGAGACTTGGGCTCCTGTGATGTCGTAGCTTCGTTCGGTCGCTTGTATGAGGGTAAGTGACAGTCCAATGCTTGGGAGTGAAGCCCAGGAGAGCGTGCTCTACTTACCGCTGGCATGTCGGTGAGGAGCTACTTATGTGGGGAGTGGGGGTGCAGCTTTAGAGCGTTTCATTCCGGTGCATGAGTAGATAAATAGGCGTGCAGCAACCGCGCTATGTCTCTTATGTCTTGGGACATGAGCGGCCGACTGCGGTGCTTCAGGTGCTCCTCCGTGACGAGCGCAGATTTGCATATGAAATGCTTATTCTGTGGAACGATGAAGGACGCATTGCTCTCAGACAACGTGCCCATGGGCAGCTTAGGACATGGCCAGATACGCCCGATACTAGGCGACCTAGTTTCTCGCCATCAGGCCCATCATTTGCATACTGTCTACTGGCAATGGTCGAAACACTGGTAGAGGAATCAACGCGGCCTCTATGGGCATGAACGGTATATACTCACCATGACTTTTCTACTTGATACTCCTTGGCACACGCAAGCGACCAAGGCTGTACTCAGCGCGATGATCAGCCGAGCGGTGTGACGACAAACGCGTTCCATGGCCGGATTTAATCGCACCACGTTCGCTGGCGCCGAACTGGCAGGGGACATACGTGGTCCCGATCGGATATCTGACCATAAAAAGCGCCTAGAGATGGTGGGATGACTAACAAGGTGGGCCAGGAACAGTAGTTCAGGTGTCCAAAATCCTATAGAGGGAATGTCCTCGACCGTTGCATCCGAGTCACTCACATGGATATCCGTAGGGAAGGTTGCTAGAGCTGCTGTGGTATGAGATGCATTTCCAGTGGAACGACTACAGCGTGGTTCGAATTCTAAGTTGGCGCTCGGAGACCTATCATAACTCGGGCGAGGCGACCGCTGTTGTTTCGCGCCTATAGGTGGAAGGAATTCGCGGCGGCATGCCAGCCTAGACAGACACAGTACATCAAGCTGCGCAGCGAACGAGCGAACCCAGCGCTACTGACCTTACTGTAAACCCTCTCGATGGTCTCCATCTCCGTAATGGTTGTCTCTGGCTCGATCCATGCCCAAGGTGTCTTCCCTCGAACCTTCGCAACAAAGGCCTCCAGCTGATAGCGATAGCTGACGGACACGGCATGACATTGATCAATATTTGGACGCGGCCTGCGCTTGACGCAGTAAATGGACACATACGTCGTCCACGACTTGTCACCCCTGCCATCGGCGTAACGATACACCTTCTCCGTGCGACCGGGGCCATGCTTCGGCTGAATTTTGATGTAGTGATATGCAGTTGGGAGCACGAAATTAAAAAACTTGATATCGCCACCTTCCAAAGAAACGTGGAGGTCGACTTTGACCATCCTAGGAAGCAGTCCGAAGGGACCCCAGCCCGGGAGGCAGAAGTCCACGGCCGTCTCTGCAGTTACCGAATCGGGTAGGGAGTACGTCGCGTGCATGGCCCGGTCGATACGAGTGGGGTCAAGAGGATGTCCAGTAGCAACGGCTGAAGTGACCTCCACCGCGGAGTTCTCAGTCCCGGTGACATATCGTATGGCAGCAAGAGGATAAACTGCGGAGATGACGCGATCATTGATGAAGAACGCACTGTCATGAGCACTGAATGGCAGTCGTACCTCCTAAGTCCATAGTGGCTCCTCCGCCCAGGTCGTATTGGAAGCGCACGTCGTCCTTGACAAATGCGAAACGGGCGACGAGGCTGGGGAGGGACAGAGCAGAGGTCGCGCTTTTGACTTTCCCTAGCTCGCCACTCTGCACGATCTCCCGCACGCGTTGCATGGCTGGATGGAATCTAGAGAAGCGTATAATTGAGACTTCCATAATCCGGCTATCGTGGGCACTAGTGCCAAGGAATGGTCGGCACAGACCTGGAGTGCATTGCTTCAAGGACGACTAGTCCCTTCTCCTCTGCCAGGGCAAAAATAAGGCGCGCCTCTTCCGCCGTGTCCGTGAAGGGCTTCTCAACGAGAACATGCTTTCCGGCTTGTAGAGCACGCATGGACCATTCAAAATGGAGGCCATTCGGCAACTGCGTTTGTGTGCTGTGATTAGAACCAGACTGCGATGAAGTCATCTACTAGTCGCGTAGCTTGCGTACCGGGTTGTACACTGCGTCGATGTTCGGGTCTTCGAGCAAGTCTGCGCAATCCTTGATGAGTCGCAGGCTTCCAAGCTCCTTTGGCAGATGAGATACTACCGAAATAGGCCCGCGGCCCGCCATAGACCTTAGCTATCTTGTGCTTGCGCGCATACTGGGAGCCTCTCGCTTCGTCTCTGCAGGCGACAGCCGCGATAACGACGTCCTTGTGGCTCTCGGCGGGCTTAATGAGCGCTGCGGGTCCAATACGAGCGGCGCCCAAGATACCGAAGCGTAGTGGCGAAGGAGTGTCCTGGTGAATGCCAACAGGAAGGCGGCCGTCAGTTGCCACAAGTACTTACAATATCAGGTGGTGGCACGTGCAAGGTGCGCTGTGACATACCGACGACATCGTTCGCCCTCTGCGCAAGTTGTCGTGCTTCCTACTGCGACTGTTGGTACTCACCAGGCGGCGGCGCGAATATACGACGAGCAGTTGACGGCACGTCTCAGAGTCTTGCTGCGAGAGCTGCGGATGAGTGGAACGACTAATCAATCAGCTGAGCGTGCGAGCCCGGGATTGGGTCCGGAGTTGCCATGTCCTCCTCGAGACGCTTCCGAGTCGCTCACGTACAGGCGTTCGTGGTCGAGTCTGCCAGCGCGCATGTCCGCATCTGAATCCGGATCAACCAGCGCGCATGGGCGCGTCATGATGCCGCTCAGGACTTGCAGGGATGAGACGATGCAAACACTGAAACACATCCGGGCACTCTAAGCACGGGGGCCTTCGGTCAACCAACCAAGGCCTCTCCATGGGCTTCCCTCTCAGCGGCGACGGCAGGGGCGACGGGCCAATGGCGACGACAACTACCCACATAACAGCTTGGCTCACCGGTCCCGATGGTCACCGCTTCTACACGAGGACTTATACCACGGCCACCAGGCCCCCGACAGCCGTGCTCCTCTTCGTGCACGGCTTTAACGACTATATCTCACGACATGAAGACACTCACGCCGAGTTCGCGCGGCGCGGGTTCGACGTCTTCGCGTACGATATGCGGGGCTTTGGCCGGACGGCTATGGACGAAGAGAACCGAAGTCCAGACGAAGTATTTGGCAAGACCAGTCGGTCCATCGAGCTGGCCGACCTCGAATGGTGGGTGCGACGTGTCGTAAACGCCAACAAGGCGGAAGGGATTCCCGTCTTCCTAATGGGCTATTCGGCAGTGAGGCTTCACTTGAAACCTTGCAACGATTCGAGACTTATGATACGCTGTCAGGGCGGTGGTCTCGCGTTGGCGTTCGCAACGAGAGCAAAGCCGGCCCCTACCACGCAACCCGCGTCCCTGCTGTCCGGTGTTATTGCTACCGCGCCCCTAGTCGGGTTGACGCACCCGCCGCCACGACCACTTCGTCTTCTTGTCGGCTTGATATCAGTCGTATGGCCTACATATCCTGTGCCGGCCGTCCAGCCTCCCGAGGTATACCGCCTCGCGCTCATTATGTCCACCACAATCTTACGCCAGTGTTAGAGATTCTCTCGAGACCCAAAGGTGATCAGAGATATAGCTGAGGACCCTGCCCGCAAGTCTCATGGAACCGCCAAGGGGTTGTATGACATGATCAGTCAAGTGAGTGTGGAGCCCTCAGGTCCGTCTGTACCTTGTTTGACGCGACGAAGGGAAGGGAGATGCTGCAGAGAGACTGGGAACGTTGGCCGAACCACCTACCGGTACGTTTGGCCATATTGGACGTGGTCCTGACTGACAGGAACGGCTGTCAGCTGCTGATGCTTTGGGGCTCGGCCGATGAGGTCAGGGAAAGCCGCGTGAGCCGTCCACGAAACAAACTAACCGAGTCGCAGGTGAACTCACCCAATGACGGCATCGCTTTCTTTGAGAAAGTCCGATGCAACGACAAGAGGCTCGTGAAATATGAAGTATGTTTAGCAGTCTATGCGTTCCCTGCAAGTTGGTGGATGCTCACGTAGCGCTGCTCCCAGGATGCCCGTCATGAGCTGATGCACGAAGTTGACGTCATCCGCGAGAGGTTTATTGATGAATGTGTTCAATGGATGGCGACTCGCTCGCGCGGGCAGCGCCTGCGGTCTGCGACGACCTAGTTCTCTTGTTCTACTAGCATACTTCAGGTGCAGGTGCTGCGTAGCTACATACAGGCAGGGTCAGCGTACTTCCGATATCGAATCAACCTGCCAGACGTACCGCACTGCGATTTCGTTCTCGTGTTGAGCAGGAGCGAGCGCATCAATAGTGTGTTCTATAGCGTATAGTCATATAGTACAACTCCTCTAACGGAGCGATAGAGCGGTGAGATGGGAACACCAGAGGTGCAAATGAGCGGCGATAGCAATTTATTACCAGAGATTATAATAGGGTTCATCGAGGGTGCTTTAGACCTCGTAGGTCTTCTCCGTGTCTTCCGAGGGCGAGACGTGTTCCTCCTCCTTCCCGAAAACCATCTCCCAGAGCTCGGGACCGTCGCGGATGAGGCACTACAGCTTTCTCAGTTCGAGCAGACTCAAGAATGGGGCGCGTACGTACGATCACGACCTCGACTGCAATCAATGCAATAATGATGAGCTCCATACGATGAGCCGAAGTCTAGGAAAGAGTGAGAACGATGTCGGACAGTGAGGAGTGACACATATAGGTACCTCAGTGAGGAGCTCTCTTAAAACAGATTGCATCTGTGATGAGATGAGCGTCGGATTCCTGCTTCTGGAGCGTCATACATACCTCAGCAGCATAAGTGATCTTGTCATTCACCGATCGCGCGCGGGAGCGAATCTCAAGCGCATTACTCAACGAGTTGAAGTAGCCTATGCGGGTGAGCTGTTAGCGTGGGACGTCGATGACTTCCTCCATGACTTACCTTCTAACACAGGTTCAGACCAGTAGATGTCCGGTGTGTCCGAGAAGTTTTCGCGATTGAGGTTGAGTCCTTGGCGGAAGCGTAGCAACTCCCCGAGCTTCATGACGAGTGCCCTCCGGCCAAGGCCGGGTTTGCCGGTCTTCTGAAGAGCGTGTGGGAGCGATGCTACGGAAGATAGGTAATGTTCTAACGACTCTTCGAGCACAGACAGGGCTGTAGACCGAGAGAGCGCCTGAGAGAACGCGTAACGAGCGAGTACGGTCTCTCGGGGTAGTGCACAGGGAGGTAGCTCCAGAGGCATGATGTCTTCACTGTTCAGAGGAGGAGTCTGTCCAAGGACGATGAGATCTCCTTGGAGTCGGGTTTTCCTGCAGATATGTGTCGGAATGCGATGGGCAGTATGAATGCGAACGGCTTACTCCTGGGGATCCGTGACGAACTCCAGATCCTCCGTCTCTGGTTGGCTAAGAGGCGCAATCTCCGCAGCCGACCCGGACAGCACTTGTTGCGCGAACCTCCTCGCCTCATCTTCGCCCAAGCCCCAGCACACAAAGCTCCCGTTCGCGAACAGGAAAATCTCGCCCTCCTTGCCGGTCTGGCTGTCCGTCCATTTCGGCACCCACCACGCGTCATGCAACATCACCGTACCTTGTGGTAACGAGTTGCGCAGATTCTGCATGAGATAGCGTTCTGCGGTCGCGTACGTAAATATGGGCTGGATGTCGCTCCGTGTAGGATTCGGGTTGGACCGGATGGGTAGAGACGCAGAGGCAGCTCGACGCAGGGCAGTCGAGGCCTTAGGTTTGGGCTTCGGTATGTCTTGTGGCGGGCTCCTGACCTCTGCGAAACCGCGCCGGGCCATTCTCGTAGGCATAGCTGCGATCCGCTGGGGGTGCTGCCATTGCGCGACGCGAGCTGGCGTGGGGATGCCTCGTCGGAGTGGACGAGCGGCAAGGCTCAGAAAGTTCATCTATACTCTCCCAAATGTTCAGGTTTCCCTGAAGTTTGTGAGGGAGGATTGGCGGAGTCCGGCGCGCAAGAGGAAGGTCCTGGAGGGAGAGCAAAAGCAAGAGAACGAGCGAGCACCGGGCGCTTCTGCAGTATTCCCTTGGCAGATTGGGCGTTAAAAGGAAGCCAACGTCACCGATCGGCCGTCGTGAGATCCGGATCTCTCATATGAGCGCCGGCTGTGTGGGTGCATATGGCGGCCACTGCCTCTGAGTCCAGTATCGGCTTGCACAACTTGCGGAAGCTGATCGCAGCTACCGCATGGCTAACGAATATCCATGTCTGCGAGGGCAAGAGCACACCATTGCCTCGATCCCACCTGAGCGCGTGGCGGAGTCCGATACTTTCCTTGAGAATCCTGCCGTGTGTTGAAAAGAGCACTTGGCAAGTCGAGGAATACGGTCGTTTGGCACTCCCAGTAAGAATTCGGACCGGAAATCGACTCTCATAAATAGAAGCAATCGCTCGCGTACCAAATGGCCGGCAGTTCGAGGGCACGCGGAAGAATGTCAGACTTCCCCCAAACGTCTCTTCTTCGGCGTTGTGGGTCGTCTATCATCAGATGCAAGGGTAACGTGAGACTGTGGTGAAGAATCGCAAGCACCGCCTCCACTCGATCCTTCTCTAGAATTCGTCGCAGTGAGTGAATCTTGCTGTGCAAATCGAGCCGTTCAGCGTGAGCTCCAGCGAGCGAAGTACCTGAGGCTGACCATTGTGCGCGAAGCATCATCCTCTTCCGCAGTGCATGCCCATGAGTAGTCGATAGAATCCTCGAACATCGCCTCTTCCTCTGGCCGTGGAGAGTCTGCGTCGTGCTTGTGCGGGCCGGTGGGCACATCAGACCCATCTAAGCGCACGAAAGAGATCTGGCCGGTAGCGAGCATCTCAAGCAAGAGCTTGTTCTGCGCCACTGACAGACTGGACGGATTTTGCAGCGGTATGTTGTCCGGCCATCCAACGACTCGTACGCCATAGTTGCTCAGCTTAGAATGATTGGTCCACTTCATCTCAGCGTTCCGTACGCCGGATGCCGTCCTTGTGCATCGCCAAAAGGTCAGTGTCCCACCACGATTCCTCGACGACGAGGAAGCAGACCTGAGTGCGTCGCGCATAGCGGCATACAGCTCACTCTTCAGCTCCCGTGCAGACCCCGGACCCTTGGCGGCCATGAAACTTGGCGGTGGCGGAGCTGCCACTGGAAGGAGCATAGGATCTATGGCCGATGCCGCTGGGGCAGCGTAGGTCTTCCAGGCAGGCGCCCCGCGCGTGCAGCGAGCCTTGAATGCTTGTGCGCCTACGGCACCACAACCCCTGTGACCACGCCAGAACTCGCGTCCTCGAACGGTCCCGCCTAGAAAGCCTTCGTCCGACTGGTCGTTCGGGTCGACGACGAGGAAGAATGACTGGAGGCCAGCGAGAGTCTCTAGTGACTCCAGTTGCTGAGAGACGTCCAGAAGGACTCGCCTGACTGCGAATAGCTCCCAGTTTGCTTCCTTGTCAATAAATATGAGAACCTCACGCACTGATCTTATTCCTATCAGTCGTCGAGGGCTCATGGTCCGAACGTTGGAATAGATATTTCGAGTGCATTTCGGCCATGCGTCTTCTGACCTACCTCGGATGTTCAGGTCGTTTACAGCCCCTGCTCCTGGCCAACATACCTCGTCCAAAGGCCGATCTTCACGCTCCGCAAAGGCCCGCAGGTCCGCTAGACTTTGCTCATAGAGCATCTCAAGGCGCTCAAGGAAGAGGACGTCATCTGCTGTGGCCTTCTCCTTGCCCTTCCAGGTGGGACTCTCCATAGCAGTAGTATTTCGAGCCCGGGGTGTCCCGGCACTTCTGATGTTATGCTTCGCACGCAGACCTCCGCAGGTACCGAACGCGCGTGTGGCTGGCAGTTGCACAGTGGTCTCCAGTTGAGATGAAGGCAGGAACCAGGTTGCGTTCCGCCACAATTTGATCGAGGCGCCCATGCACATGTTGATCTAAGCGCCCAATATTTCCTGCTCTGCCAGTGCTATTGCTTTGCAGGTGCCTCCCTCTCCATCCCCGCTACCAGCCTCTCCAGCACCCTTTTTCCCTCCCAAACGACACAATATGGGTCGCACACGGCCAAAGACGCGCAAAGTTAAACCTCTGATTACCGAGAACACCGCGGAGCCCGCCGTGCCCCCATCTGTTCCTGCTCTCTTGGAGAAGGCGCAAGAGCTGATCGTAAGGTGCGACTACGAGCTCGCAGGCCGGTTCGCGAGACGGGTGCTCGAGCGCGAGCCCGGAAACGTTGAGGCCAAAGAGATGCTAGGCGTTACGCAGCTCGAGACGGGCGAGCTTGATGCCGCGAAAGAGGTGCGCTCGCCTTGTGAACCGTCCATAGGCACGCTGTACTGAATCGCTATGACCACCGACGTAGACTTTTCAATCCCTCATTCCTCCAAATCCTGGAGCGCCCGCAATACCACCTCCCTCGGCGCATCTATACCTCGCACAACTGAGCGATGACGATCCGCACCTCGCGCTGAAACACTACCAGGCCGCTGTGGACATTCTGTCAGCACAGCTGAAAGGCAAGGAGCGGGCTGTAGATCCTGTAGGGCCCGGCGAAGACGAGGCGGAGCTCAAGCGGAATATCGTGAGGGCACTGATCGGGATGGTAGAGATATGGATGGACCCCTCGTATGACCTCTGGTAAGTCTGTGCTGTGCTTTCAGCGGTCGTAGGATGCTGACATTCTCTTGGTAGCTTCGATCCTGCTGCAGAGAAGACATGCGAGGAGCTCCTCAACCTCGCACTGCAGACCGACCCTGGCAACACAGAGGCGCTTCAGACACTGGCCTCGGTGCGCATGTCACAACAACGCCCGGATGACGCGAAGGCATGCTTAGAGCAAGCGTGGAGCCAATGGAAGGATCTTGACCTCGGTACGTCCTGGTGTAACCGTCCAATCCATGCATTGGGCTGAAAAAAGTGGCAGACGATCCACGACTACCGCCGATACCAAGCCGGCTTGCACTCGTCAAGCTGTTCCTGGAACTAGCGCTATATACCCCCGCGCTGCTTGTTCTGCAGGGTATCATGGCGACAGACGACCAAGAGGTCGAGGCGTGGTACCTAGAGGGCTGGTGCTTCTTCCTGATGGCCGAGCAGGCGCAGGAGAACGGCGGCAAGCTCGACGAGCTGACTTGGGAGGAGCTCGCTCGTGACGCGCGAGATTGCTTGGAGACATGTCAGATGGTGCGTAGAAATGTGTCCTCCCGATACCGGATATGGTCCTCACGGACTTGCTCCTCAGTTGCACATCAACCAAGAACATCCCGACAAGCCCTTGCTCGAGCATGTGCGAGAGCTCATTACGAAGCTTGATGCGCTTGGTATACAGCCATCGCCGGACAAGGAGGGTAGCGATGAAGAAGGATGGGAAGACGTCGAGGGCAGTGACGACGAGGACGGTGACGTAGAGATGTCGTGAGTGACACTCTTCCGGTGTATGAGAAGGGAGACCCGTCTTGTCTCTCGAAAAGTATAGTACTATCTCCTGGGCGATTCATCTTGGAACTCACATCATACATTTCCACTGCTTTATTTCCCTAAGTAGTTCGTCCTGGCACGCTAGAAGACGCTACTGGAAGCCCGTTACTGGCGCTAGTTTCGCCCTCGTGCAGTGGACTTGATGTAGGACGGCGCTCTTCAGAGTCTGCTCTAACCTGGCCGCGCGACCATCATGGTGTCACCAGAAAGTAACATCTCATGCTCTATATATCTTCACCAGCGCGTTGGACCACATCCGGTATATGCGACTCTTGAGTGAAGAGCAAAGTAACATTAGTGAGTGTATACAATACAACCGAGCCTACGAAGAGGAGGCTTTCTCGCTCTTCGCTCTATCCTCAGCTTTGGGGGCGATCTCATAGCCCGAGAACCCTTGAGAGGCTTGTACGACCTCGTCGGACGCGTCAGGTTCTAAATGACCTTGTGCGTTCCGCCGTGCTCTGAATATGAAAAGAACATTCAGTAACAGTGAATATCATAATGACCGTAGCCCCTACCGGAAGAACGTGTAGGACAATACAATATCGTCCAGATTCCGGCAGGCGGGATCATCCAGAACATCTCGGTCAATGAAGAAGAGCAGAGGCATGTCGACCTCCTCTCCTGCCAGGAGCTTCTGTTCCTCGAAGCAGAAGCATTCGACCTTCGCAAAGTACGGTGCGATCTGAGGTAGCCTATTGTAAGCTATACGTCCTCTCTTCAAATTCGGTAGACGTACCCGGTCAGGAGTGACGTTGTAGGTCGCAATACCGATGATGTCCTTGTCCGACTTGTTCTTCGCCTTGTAGAACGCAAGGCTCGTCTCTCCGGGAAGAACGCTCACAAACTTCTGCTGCGGGGTGAATTGCCATGGAAGCGCATCCGAAGTGTCCGCATTGAAGTGGACCTTAATGCGCTTTGCGTTCTCCACGGGCACTAGTCGGTCCGCCTCAAATTTGCCCATGCCCACCTTGGGCGTACCCGCAAAGCCGGTCGCGGCGCAGAACATGCGGTATAGCGGCACCGCAGCATAGGTAACACCGACTCCGACGATTATCTTGTTGGTCAAAGAGGCCTTGTTAGACAGAAGCAGAACAGGACGGAAGGACAAGGCGTACGACGGCGGTGGTGTACATGAGCAGACTACGGTTCCGGGCCGCATACATCTCCTCCCTCGTCTTGAAGCGCGGTCGCGACCCATGCGGAGGCGTGCTGGACGAGCTCGAAGGTCTTGGAGAGGGTGTTGGCCCGCTCTCCGTCGAAGCATTTCGCCATGATGTCCGACCTGGACGAGGGACGTCCCGACGTAACGAATGTGTCGAAACTCTGCCTCCAGCCCGCGCAGCCCAGTGCAAACCTCTCTGAAGACGAGTCTGGTTTCAGAACAGGCCATAGGTGCACAGTCGCTATGAGCTCACAAATGTCTGACCAGAAAAGGCACCGCCGCAAGACGTCGAAGGCAGCGAGTGTGCCCGACAGACTGGTCGGAGGAATGCAGCACGGAGATGGTTCATGGCGAGACTGAAGGCGTCCGGCGCTCGCGCATCTCTGCCGCATACCCCCACGTCCAGGCTTGCCGCTTGCCGCCTTCCTCGCCTCTCGCTCTCGCTTGCTCTTCGACTCGGTCACCCAATCCTGCTCTTATTGCCTCGCGTTTGTGCCGTAGAAACCGCTGTAAATATCTGTCCAAGGTCGTCTTGCGTACTCAGTCGTGATGTCTGAAGCAGCGTCGTCCTCGTCCACCCCCGCGAGCTCGTCCAAGCCCAATGACCCCGCGGTCGAAGACATCGAGAAACTCCTCAGTAGGGAGGCAACCGCATTCCAGCGCGAGATTGAGGTGGAGCGCATCCTGAAGGCCTTCAAGCTCAAGTACGTCTTCCTTCCGTTGTGGCTTGCGCTCCCGGTGGCGATATCTTGCTTTCCTTCTGACCGCGCCTACAGCCCATATGAGATCCTAGACATTAATGAAGATGCGACGCCTGAGGAAATCAAGAAGAAGTACAGGCATCTCTCGCTCTGTGAGCATTTCACAGTTCGGCCTACTTCAGGCCTTGCACCCGTGTGACCATGTATTGACCAGCACTGTACGTTGCCTAACGTCCAGTCATCCACCCTGACAAGACCTCCCATCCGCGCGCCCCGGAGGCATTCGACCTCCTGAAGAAGGTCAGTGACTCTTTACTCGCTCTCCGTTTGGGTTCGCTTCTGCGCGCGCGGCGTGTAGTGCGCTCCTCTTTGTACTGAAGATATGTTGACGTGACTCCATGACAGGCCGAGTCCGAGCTATCAGACAAGACAAAGCGCGAGGAGCTCGACGCGGTCATCCATCAAGCCAGAGTCATCCTACTGAGATCGCACAACTTGCCCCCGAATACCCGGGATGACGACCCACGTCTGAAGGGCCTTATCCCTCCATGGCGACAGCAGTTCCTCGCGAAGTCAAAGGAGCTTCTCATAGACGAGGAAGTGCGGCGGCGAAAGTAGGTCGCAGTAGCGCGTTATGGCACTCGAGCGCCACTCTAACATATACGCGTAGGGCCGTCAAGATGAACCTCGCGAACGAAGGACTCGAGGCGCGCAAGAAGGAGGAAGAAGCGAACGCCAAAAAGAGGAAGGCAGAAGAGGAGGCCCAGTGGGAGGGTACGTCCTGAAGCTAGTTTGCTAGCATCGCTATACTCACGAGCTGCCCGGCAGAGACTCGAGAGCAGCGCGTAGGGAGCTGGAGGTCCTTTGCTGCCAACTCGAAGAAGAAGAAAAAGACAAAGGTGCAAATCCTCGGGTGAACGCTTGCCGACGTCGTCCCGCAGAGACGTGTACATTAGAGGGTCGACGGCTTGGTGAGCCGCGGAGCTGGACTGCTGTGCTTATGTATTATTCCCCAAGGGCTCGGATCTTGAAGTCGTGTATCAGAGAGTGGTCGGCACCAAGAATGCCTCTTTCGCATCGCAGTCATGGGCAATACTCCCGAGGCTCCCGATGCGTGCGAACGCAGGTAGCTCCCTGTGAGTTCTACTGTACAGCCTGCGCAGAATCGAGCAGCACGGAGGGATAGCTCGAGTTGTCATCGCCTTCATGCTGATGCGCGACGTATACTAGTGAAGGCGAGGGCAAAGCGTCCCGGGGTGTGAGTTGGCTCCGCCTACAGGCCTTAACGGTGACTATTATGAGATACAGAAGACATGGTATACGACGGCTTGTAACTTGAGTATACACCGCTCGAACGTGGTGCGTCCCTACCGGAGCGCGGATATCCCGACAGATTACAATAACATACGGTATCGTCCTGCGCTTACATTCTCTCTTCATTCACTTCACCTCGCACGCCCCCGCATTAGGTTGGCCGCTGGCAGTGGCATGGCCGCCCTGCGACGCGCCCCCTCGCCCGCTCTCGCCATTCATGAGGACTAGCTCAGGACTCGGGACTCAGTCGGACAGCTCGATAACGTCCGCGTCCACGGGCAACGCGACCCGCCTGCGCACATGGCGCGTCGGCACCGGCACGTTCTCCTTGTCTTCCACATCGTCGTCGCTGATGTCGATCACGTCCATCGGCACGTCCGCCCCGCTCCCGCTCGACGACGTCCCCGGCCCTGCCGCAGCAGAGCCCGCCCGGGGTATAGGGCGCGGGACTGGGCGCTGCGTACCTGCGGTGCCGGCGGCGGCGGTGCTGAAGAGCGTCTTGCTGGTGGTGGTTGTTGTGTATTGGCTTTGAGGCTCTGCTTTGATCTGGGTGCGCGTGCGTACGTGCGTCTGCGCGCTTCCGACGTGTGTCTGCGACTGCGACTGGCTGCCGTTTGTCCTGCTGTCAAGGTTCGCAGCGGCCGCGCGCAGGAGCGCCTCCTGCTCGGCGCGGTCGACCTGCTCGAGGAAGCTGTCGTCCATTTCGAACTCGAAGCCGTAGTCGTCCGAGGCCGGCTCGCCAAATACGGGCTCGGCGCGCTGCTTGCCCTTTCCCTTCCCTTTTCCGTTTGCACCGGGGTGCCCATTCGAGCTGGGGGCCAAGGGGTCGTCGTCGCTGTCGTCCTCTTTCAGGGGAACGTGCGCCGGTGCGGGGCGCGCAGGCGAGAGCCCGATCGCTCGCGCGAGGTTCTGCATCGCGTCCGCGTCGCCCGAGTCGACGCGCACCCTGCCCACATCGTCCTCCATGTCTACTTCGGCGTCCACGCCACCTGATGGTGCACCGTTGGACACTGTCGCGAGGTTATTCAACCCGCTCGTCGGCTTCGAGAAGTACCGCGAGCGCTGCAGGACGGCTTCGCGTGGGGGAGGATCTGGAGAGGGCGAGCGCCCTGCGCGACTAGGCCGTTTTCGCCGGCGCGGCTGGCCTGCGTCGTCGTCGTGTTCGCGCTCGGCGCGGCGAGGGGAATTTGAGGGACCCGCGTCGGCCGCGGCTAGTGGTGGGGTGATCTCCCGCAAGGGAGAGCGGGGCTCTTGCGCTGGCCCAGGTGGAGGCGAAGGCGCGGGCGCGGGCAATGGCTCCTCGACCGGTTCTCTGCGAGGGTCTGCGTGAGTGCTAGGCGAGTGCGAAGGGAAGAAGTTCGCATACCCAAGCCTCGCCTTAAGGGCGCGGTAGAGGAGAGCGTCGCGGTTCTTGTCCCGGTCGGCAATGAGGTAGCCCTTCAGCTCGATACACTCGGGCTTCAGGAGTGCGGTCTGGTGCCGCACGGGCACGTTCCTGATGATCATCTGCCCTTCGCGCGGATTAGCATGATCCACAGCACAGCGAGTCTCCGAGAGTCGCGGAGGACGATTCGGAGGCGGGACGGTCAAGGCTAAGCACTGACCTTGTAGCCCAGCGGAGTCTCCCCGAGCTCGAATTCGGGCATCTTCTTGCACTCGATAGCGGGCAAGATCGATATGCCGTCGCTTAAGTGGAACTGCAGCATCGACCGCGGGTATTTCGGCATAGGCTTACGCTCCTCCTCCGCCACCGCCTCTCCCCTCGTCTCCCTCAGCTTCGCCTGCTTGCGCCATTCCTCTCGCGACTCGTATACTTGCAGCAGACTGTACGCGCTGTGCCCGATCTCCATGATCCCGGCGACCTGCACGAGGATGGGGCCCTCTATGAACGCGTTTGCGGCCGTGAGGATGTTCTCGGGGATCCCAGTCCCGGCGAGCATGCTGTCGGCGAGGTCGGACTGGAGGAGCTGCACTTCAATGTGCTTGATAATGGCGGGCATGTCGCGGGCGGGATCAAGACGGTGCTCTGCTTGGATCCATTCATAACAGCCTTCGAGCCACTCCTATCATAGCGAGGATGTCAGCATAGCGGGTCGAGCGAGGCTGTGCGGGACCTACAGGATCGACCGTCGGTCGTGGATAAGTGCGCTTGAGCCATTGGACGACCTCGGGAGGTGGGGGTGCCATGTTCGTTTGCGAACCGACGCGTCTGAGTGGCAATGTAAATATCAACTGGAGCCAGTGCGGTGGTAAGTATAACGGAAATAGAGCGCACCCGGCGAATGCGCTCACCGGAGGGGAAGGGTATCTGCTTTGAGGCAAATTACTGGAAGACTATATGCGCTATTGAGGAACAAAGGCAGAGACGGCGTGATACGCAAGATCGGAGCTTCCTGCAGAGCGGTGTGAATGATCGCCTTGGGTATAGCGGTCTATGAGCGTTGTGGTCAGAGCACGCGCGGGCGAGTGGCTGAGCAGTGTCGGCTCGCAGATCGTCAAACACACCTGGGACGGTGCTAGAGGTGATGTCGAGCGTGATGTGGCCGAGTCTCGGGCGCGGTATGCGTGCTGTCGTAAACGAGTCTGATGTTCAACGAGCGGAGGACGGGTGTTGTAGACAACGGCTGGAAGGATAAGCGGCTGCTAGTGAATGTGGCTTGGAAGAGTATGCGTGGCTGGGTCTCTTCACTCTGGCTGTGCGCGAGAGAGCGCCGAGGTCGTCGTACGCAGTGACGAGGCGCGAGAGGGCAGCGCGCGCGGAAGGAGAGGATGGTGGTGGCAGGGAAGAGAAGAGAGCGGTGGAAGAAAGAGAGCGGGCGTGGACGCGCTGCAGCAGTCGCGATTCGCGCACGCGCGCCATGTGCACGCGACGCGCGTGACGCTGCGGCACGTGACGTGCTTTTCCTTGTGTGACGTCGATCGCTTTTCTCGCGTGTCGCCCGCGTCTGCAGCTTGACGCTGTCCCGACACTGCTCGCCGGTCTACTACGGATCTTGAAGATGGTCTGCACGGCGACCCGCATGTCCCTACGCCTATAGATGCTCGCTCGCTCTCTCCGCTCTCTCGTCCATCGCCCGCTTCACATGCAAGCGCCTCTCCTTCCCTCTCGCGCAAGAGCTGCCTCTCGCACCTCAATCCCGTCGTTGCCTCGTCTGCCCGTCCCCGACCTGCACAAGACTCTGCAGAAGTACCTCCAGTCCCTCGAACCGTTTCTTCAAGAGGACGAGGCGCGAGGTGGGACCGACTTCAACACTGCCTACGCGGCTCGTCAGCAGCTCGCGAACGACTTCGAGAACGGCATAGGACGGCTATGTCAAGAGAGGCTACTAGGTGTGTCTCTTCAGGTACTCCTACCCGAGGCTCTGCTTAAACGGCCGCTGTATGGTCGAAGAGCTGGACAGGATCTCGCCTAACAACTGGCTGAACGATAATATATGGCTGAAGAAGGCGTACCACGAATGGCGCGCACCCCTCATCGTCAACTCGAACTGGTGGCTGGCTCTCGGTGACGACCAGGTCATCCCGCCTTCCGTCCGACATGTGTCAAGTCCTCTACGTGGGTATACGCCGTGGCAGATTCGTCGCGCAGCCTGGCTCGTCCATCGCATCGTCGACTTCAAAGCGCAGCTAGAACGGTCGGTACCCTGTGAACGAAGACGGTCTACATGAAAGACGCTGACGAATCGCAGGCAAGAGGTCTACCCGGATACCACGCGAACAGGTACACCCACCACGACTTCCCTTCCCTCGCCCGAGCAGCTACACCGCTAACGCTGACCAGGTCTCTGGTTCCGCCATGCAGCCCTCCAAGTGTTCAACGCCTGCCGCGTCCCGCAGCGCGACTGCGACCGCTTCTCGTCCATCCCGACTCTCGCGGACGCGGACGCCCGGAAGGTGCTCCTCATGCTCAACGACTGGATGTATGCGGTCGAGGTCATGGCCTCTGACCGGAGCCCTCTGCCTGCTGCTTTGATTGAGGAC
Organism: Pilatotrama ljubarskyi; assembly: GCA_022385805.1. Classification (NCBI taxonomy): domain Eukaryota; kingdom Fungi; phylum Basidiomycota; class Agaricomycetes; order Polyporales; family Polyporaceae; genus Pilatotrama; species Pilatotrama ljubarskyi. Next base: position 78,792 of record MU277711.1, on the reverse strand, counting down.
AGGCTGCGCGCCGCGGTCGCTGATGCGGAGGCTCGACGGAGGAAGGGCGAGCGTGCTGTTCCTGTGAGCGTGCTCACCACTAATGACCGGGACCGATGGGCAGACGTAAGTCCTCTTCAGAACTTCCTCACCAATGCCCTCCGGTCCACTAATCGGCTGTCGTACAGAACCTCGCCCACCTCCTCTCGCTCTCCCCCACCAATCAACGCACCTTCCGCATCATCACGCAAACTGTCTTCGCTCTCAGCCTGGACGACTACACATACAACCTACCCGCTTCCCACACAACGCCCGACCCGGACCTCGCGGCGCACCTGCACAACGTGCGCTCGGGGCACGGCGCGCGCCCGGGACATAATCGGTGGTACGACAAGGCGTTCACGCTCATCGTCGAGGCGAACACGCGCGCCGGCGTCCTAGGCGAGCATTCCCCCGTCGACGCTCTTGTACCCAGCGTCATCGCCGACTATGCGATCGTGCAGGGTGTGGACGAGGATGTGTTCCCTCACCGCTTAGGCAGCGAACGCTGCGAGAGTGGGCTTGGCGGAGAGAAGGGCGAGGACGCGATGCGGATTGCGGACGGCTGGGAACGCCTCGACTGGGTAGTGGACAGCAGGCTCGAAGCCGAGTGCGAGGAGGCGGCGAAGCGTGCCAAGGCAATCGTCGACGACTCGGACAACGACGAGCTCGTGTTCGACGCGTATGGCGTCGACTGGATCAAGAACGAAGGTACGTCCTCTCGAGATCTCCCTCCGTCCTTCCCCTTCCGTCTCCCGAGCTCTCCCTCAACCCATACCCGCAGCCCGCCTCTCGCCCGACGCGTACATCCAGATGGCGCTCCAGCTCGCGTGGTACCGCACGCGCGGCGAGTTCACCGCGACATACGAGACCGCGCTCACCCGGCTCTTCAAGCACGGCCGCACCGAGACGATCCGCGCGCTCTCCGCCGACAGCCGCGCGTGGGTCCTCGCCATGGCCGACCCGTCCACGTCCGTAAGTCATATTATCGTTCCTCGCGTCTCGCCTCGTCTCACCGCCGTCCGCCAACCGCCGACGTGCCATTCCGGACGACACCACATGCACAGAACGACACCCGCCTCGCTCTCCTCAAACGCGCGCTCCAGACGCACACGCAGCTCACGCGCGAGGCCGCGACCGGCCGCGGGATCGACCGCCACTTGCTCGGGCTGCGCCTAATGCTCCGCGCAGACGCAGGCGAGCGCCATGCCCTCTTCGAGGACGAGCTCTTCGCGCGTAGCCAGGAATGGAAGTTGAGCACAAGCGGCCTCAGCGCGGGGTATCAGTTCCGCGGGACCGGGTATGTCTCTCTTTTGGCTTGGGCAGGTGAGGACGGTGTCGCTGATGTGGGCTGATCCTAGGTTTGGTGCTTCATATGAGGATGGGTATGGCATCAACTGTGAGTGCTGTTTTCATGTTCTAAACATTCTGTACTCACATGCTGCGCATGTCACAGATATGCCTGCCCCTGACAATCTCAGGTTTGGCATTGAGTCCAAGCACTCATGTCCAAAGACGAGCACTCAGCTCTTCATGGCTGCTGTTGTGAGTGCTCTCGAGGACATGCAAGTCCTCTGCAAACCTACCTTGCATGCACATTTGTAGACACACTCTAGTAGACTCCACACTGCTCTGGGACCATGACATGACTCACATTGTGAAGAGGGCACATACTGTACACGAGAGCACTGGTAGACATACTACAAGCTTACAGGACTCAGATCATTGGCAAGCAGTGAGACAGACATCTACACCTCAACCTCCAGGTGCTCTGGGTTCACCCAAACCTCATCACCCCACGCAGCAGCCATGCGTCCAACCAGGGTATGAGCAGCCTTGTCCCAGACAAACCCCCACGAGGTCACAATGTACATGCCCCGCTTGCAGCGAGTGAGCATGACATTGGTCCGGCGGAAGTCCTCCAGGAAGCCAAGGCCCTTGGAGCGTACCAAGGAGACAATGATGAAGTCCTTCTCATTCCCTGTGAGGAGTATCAGTACCTGCTGGGGTGCAAAAACAGAGAGCATTCGCTCACCTTGGAACGAGTCAACATTGAAGCACTTGTCCTGCCAGATCAAGCCAGATTCCTTCATCTCATTCTCCATGAAGTTGCGCTGGGCATCGTAGGGGCTGATGATGGCATAGTCCTTTCCCTCTGTCTGGAGCTTCTCAGCAATTTTAAGCATTGTAGCTCTTTCAGCAGGGTTCTGGTGAAGAACATATGAGCTGATGTCAAAGGTGGGGGGAGGGAAGAGAGGATGCTTACATGCCAGCTGGTGCCATATCTCTTCTCCTCAGAGTCCTCAACATGGACAAACCAGCAGCAGGGAGTAGTGTGGGGCACAGGGTGCAAAGGATTGGACAGAAGCTGCCCATCATAGACAACCTCAGAGACAACATCCCCAATCAGGGGAGGCATGCGGTCTAGGAGCCATAATCAGCACAAGTATGATGAAATGCACAGAGTACTCACATTGGATGTCAAGGAAGCTAACAGAAGAGCGCAGGTGGTCGACCTCAAAGATGCTCTTCATGTTCTCATCCTCCTCAGAGCCATAGGGAGGCACTGCAACCCACCTCTATATTGAGACTGATAGAGGAAACTGAGAAGACTGAGAAGACTCACATTGCTTGTCATCTCCAATCATGCAAAGCTTGCGGATGGAGGTGTAGGTTTGCAGAGGTGCAATGTAGTTGCCAAGAGTGATCTGACTGGCCTCATCAACCACCATGATCTTGATGGGGTTGGCAGAGGTGAAGATATGGATGCGAGGATGGGCAAGCATAGAGAGGGTGCAGAGTATGACAGGGACACCTTGGATCCTACGATGTGCTGTACGAAATTCACCAGAGGTGATGATGTTCCTAATGATATGTCCATAGATGTGCTCATGCCTGCGAAGCAGTCAGTAGAGGTGATAGCAAGGATGGGAAACACATACCAGCCAACATGGAAGTCATTGGAGACAAGAAGGCGCCAGTTCTCAAAGCCAACATTAGCTAGCTTCTCAGCAATGTTCTTGACAGCAATGTTGGACTGGGCCATGAGCCAGATGCCTGTTACCCCTGCTGCAACAGCAGAGGTGACGAAGGCTGCTATGACAGTGGTCTTGCCTGAAAGGCCTAGATTGAGACAGAGTCAGGGGAGAGCAACATCTGTGGAACATACCGGTGCCAGGTGGACCCTGGATGATGGTCACACGCTTGTCATTGGTGTTTGTCAACATGTCAGTGACTGCCCACTCCTGTGAGTTGTTGAGGGGGCGTGTGGTGACAATACGGGGAATGGTATCAGAAACTGGGAAGGTCTCAGGCCAGGTGAAGGTATCGGATGGCTGGAAAATGTATTGGAGGAAGGGGTTGGCGAAGAGGTTGACCTTGCCTTGCATAGCGAGGAGCATCGTCGACTCCCGCTCACGCTCGGCATTGGTCGGCCCGTCACGGCCTTGTGTGACGATAGACTTGATGACTCGCCCCTCAAGGTTGATGCCCGCCTTGATCTTGGTGTTGCGCCCGTCGACAGCGTCGACGGCGCCTTCAACGATGAAGTCGAGCCCTGTGCTGGGGTCGTGGAGTTCAATTCTTTGAGTTGTCTTTGCGCACCATCAGGACACTATGCAGAAGAGAAAACACTGGAGAACTCACCTCATAACGGAAGCGATTCTGGAAACGCTGGGCTTTGACTTCGGCAGTGGAGAGACGGGTACCGACCGCGGCATACTCGTGCTTCGTCTGAGTAGGTGCATTGGTCGCGAGACGATTCTCGCCCCGCTCGAGTCCCGCTATGGTGCGGAGTTGCTAGTGTGCATAGGGATCTCGATCAGATCGACAGGTAAACGCTGATCGCCAGCAATACGACGTACCACCTCCGGCATGGCATGGGTATTGATCCTCTTCGCGCCTTGAAAGCGATCCTCAGCGTCAGGGAACGTCGGGAGGCATTGTGCGATCCAGGCCTGTAGTGCAAAGGAAGTCGAACGCCCGGAGTCGAGCACGGAGCTCCCGAAGACGGCGCGGACGTTCAGGTCCATAACTGCGACGGTGTCTCCAGCGGCAAACTTGATCGCCGCAAGTGGCTCACGGCTGATGCCGCATGAGCTTTGGACATCGATGCCGTTGAGGATGCGGAGGTTCTGGTCGGTGAACAGGGCGACGGCAACCTTGTTGAGATCGAAGGCGAGGCACAGGACGTCCGGGTTGCAGAGCACCTCGGAGGAGAGGATCGTGCGACCCTTGTACGCGTTCGCGCCCTTGCCCTTCGCGTGGAATTGGATGATGATGACCTTGGTGCTCACCGCGACAGCGAGCCTGCAGAGCGAACCGTTTCCGGTGTAAACTGGAGCGAGGCCAACTCGACGAGGGGCGGGGGTGCCCTCGAAGAAGGCGTCGAAGAGCTCCTTCGTGAGCTTGGACTCGAGGACTTCCTCCTCCACCACGATAGGAGGATGGTCGTCATCGAGGAGGTTCTGGTAGATGGTGCGCGTCTTGGGGGCCATAGGGTGAGAACTGGGGGATGGAGAAGGAGAGGACTGGAGTCGTCTCGAGGGTGATGGCTGAGGAGGACAGGGCAGACAGGGCCAACGCGCAGAGAGAGACGGTGCGGACACGGCGTGTTGACAAGAAGCCCCAAGAAGCGGCATCTTGGGCCACAAAGCGGGCATTTGATGCTTTCATCTCACCCTTCTACTTATACAACCTGCGCCAGATAGCGTAGAAGCTCCCGCGGCAGACCCTGCCGCAGCAAAAGCTACCGCAGTGCACTTTCATTGACAAACCCGTGTCGCCCCATCAAGACACGCGCAGCAGTACCACGGGACAGATTCCCAGCGGAAATGAGCCACAGAATATCACAAACGCAGTCCAGCGGTCCGTCCACAGCGAAGTCGAGAACAAACCCAGCGGACGCTGCACAGCGCCGGCCGTGTTCTGGGCGCTTCGCGGTTCCCGCTGACGAACGTGAAGTCCCACCTCTCTTGCGGTGCACTCTCACTCACCTCTTTCCGCCTCACGTCTTTCTCTTCATTATCTAGTCCTTCATTCTCTCGTCATGTCTACGCCTATTCTCATCGGTGTTGGCGCCATTGCCGCCGCAGTAGCAGGTCGCTCATTGATGCGCCGGGGACTGCTCGGTGGAAAGAATGCCGCCGAGCAGTGGGTCAAGGGAGGATTCAAGGCCAAGATGGATCGTAAAGAAGCCATTGCAATCCTTGGCCTCAAGTGCGTCAGCTCTTTCTATGTGTCTCTTCAAGAGGTTGCTCATACCGGTTGGTACTCACAGAGACGGCCCGCTGTTAAGGAAACAGCTCAAGGACGCGCACCGGCACATCATGCTCGCGAACCACCCAGACCGTGGTGGTTCGCCATATCTTGCCAGCAAAATTAACGAGGCCAAGGACCTGCTTGACAAAACGGAAGGGAAGGCGAGGTGATTGCGTTAGTGGTCTGGTGTTACATGGTGCGTTCCTTGCAGCTTCGCTTCCATGACCATGGCTGACTGTTGGTCTCTTCTAGTCACTCCTGCTTCCGGATTTACGATCTATCCATGTCTAATGATGTATAGTCTCCTCCCATAATACCAGCTCCGTTCCTTCGACGTATGCCGCCCTCAGCTCGCCGCTGCGCCGTCAAGAGTCACTACCGGTACGCACCTATCGTAACGGATGCCTGTCATATTCTCCAATATGGCCCCGCCTACACACCGATTCCCAAGGAAGCACCCTACATACCTCGACACTCGAATGTCGCGGCAGCGAGCTCTCTGCACGAGCTCAGGATTCGCAGGGCGGCCCTTGTGAGTCCGACTCCAATGCAGGTCGGCGACCTGCTGACTAAGCAATTTTCCCTTATCGTCTGCCGCGATGACCAGCGCCGATCTCCCTCCCTCGAGGCTTGGAACCAAAGAACAGTGAGTGGCACGGAACTTCGACAAGTACATTCGCAGACGTTGTGTAGTTGGGATGCAGTCTACTCCACTGAACTCGCAAACTTCGCTGAGATCGGCGACGAGGGTGAAGTCTGGTCAGTGACTTTGCGGACTCGCGCGGTCCATTTCCCCCTCTCGCATGCGTATTAACCTCATGCTGTCACCGACTAGGTTTGGCGAGGACAGCGTAGAGAAGATGGTGGACTGGGCGCTCGATAATATCCCGACGAACCCGGCACCATACATCCTCGAAGTCGGCGCGGGGAACGGCAACCTGCTCTTTGCTCTCTGCGAGGCGGGCTACGCGCCAGACAGGATCTGCGGTGTTGACTATAGCGCGGACGCCGTTCAGCTGGCCCAGGCAATTGCAAAGTCTAAGGCCGCTCAGTCTGCCGATGAGGCAGAGGACGAGGACGCGCCTGCATCTCTCGCCCGGGCAGACCAGATCACCTTTGCTGCGTGCGACTTCCTCCGCGACGAGGTGCCCCGGCTTCCTGGCATGAACGCTGAGTCGTCATCGGGCGTCGCTGCGTGGGACTTTGTGTTGGACAAGGGAACGTTCGACGCGATCGCGCTGGCGGAGAAGGACGAGAGTGGGAGGTCTCCGGCAGATGGGTATCCAGCGAGGATAGGAAGGGTCGTGAAACCTGGAGGGTTCTTCCTCATCACTTGTGAGTGCACCTGCGATCGTCCATCCTTCGTCCGGCCCTGACGCTGCCCCAGCGTGCAATTTCACCGAGGAAGAGCTGAAGGCGAAGTTTGCGAACGAGGGGATAGGGCTGAGATACCAGTGAGTCTGATGCTTCACGATCATATCAGGGCTTTTTGTCGAGCATTAGCCACAGCTCCAGCATAGCGTGGCCCACCTTCTCATTCGGAGGTCATAGCGGCAACGTGTACTCAAGTGTGGCTTTCCAAAAGGCGTGAGTGCGCTCAGCATAGGTTGTGATGCTTCGTACCCACTGTCGGGACCGCGCGAAAGCACTGTATGATAGGACGTACAGCTGCGATTGCTACTCAGATCACCGGGACTACTTCCATGCCTGTCCTCAGGGTATCCAGCGCGACCTGGCTAGCCCACTTCAAGAATCCCTCTTCGCTCTTGAACGCCATCTGGAGGAAGTACACTAAACCAAGCGCCACCGCCTGAACTTTCGAGCCCTTCAAGAACACCTCTTCGAGCGGGCCCTTATTCCGCGTCGTCGGCAAATTCTCCTTGCGCTCCGAGCTGAGCAGCGGCGTCGCGAGCTGTGTGTTAGCGAAGACGTGCACGAACATCTCGCGGAGGAACGTCTGCGTCTGCGGCTTGAGCACGGTGAAGTCGACGGGCTTGAGGATCGCGAGCGTGCAGCAGTCTTTGGCGAGCCACCAGCCGTACGCGCGGGCGACATTGCGCATGCGCGTGGAGGAGATGCTCTTGACGTTGAACCCCGCGCGGTCGTCTTCGCTCAAATTCTTGAGGATCTCGGCGCCGCCGACGGTGGTCTCGCCCATGTCGCGGAGGAAATCCCAGAGACAGAATTGGAGCGTGATTTTGTGCGAATGCGAGAGTCGGCAGAGCTGCTGCACAACGAGCGCGTAGTAGGGGTTGTACTGCTTTTCCTGCAAACGCAGAACATGCTGAGTAACTGCGCTAAGACAAGTGAAGTGGTGCACGAACATTGCCGCAGCAGTGCAGGATGACCCTGATAATCTCGCGTTGCTGCACTTCCGTCAATTTGAGCTGTGACAGTCGCTCGCAGGCGTCCATGTAATCCTGCGGTCAGATTGAGCGACAAGCACACAGGTCACACGTAGTCCAACGCACATCACTGCTCATGAGCACGACGAAGATACCCCGTCGGATGTCGGTGTTCATCCCTTGCTTCCTGGCGAGTTTGAGGAGTGCATTCTCGCTAGGAGCATCTGGTGGTGGGGCGTCGGCCGGTTGGGCTTGGGCCTCCTGCTGGCGGTCGACGAGAGGGTCTCCTCCCCAAGCAGCGCCGACCAGCCACCACTTGCCCTTGGTATCGGCCGATCGCAGGTCCTCAAGCGATACGCGAAGAGGCTCGTGAGACATCACTGTCAATGAAAGGTGAGCATCCTGATGTGCATGCATTGGTGAGATGGGACAGACCATGTCGTTTCTTGCTCAGGCCAGATAAGAACTTCTTCATCCGCTCGACCGCCTCGTTGCCAGCAGTCTGGCCTGCAGCCTTCTTGATTTTGTTGTTCTTGAGGTTGCTGAGCGTCTCGACCATGAAGCGAGTGCGGGAGCTCAGCGCGTTCGTATCCGAGGGTAGCTTGGAGTGCACAATCTGGATGATGCTCTTCAATGCGGTCGGGTCATCTTGCCTCAGCTGCTGTCCGGAGTCTGTGACCAAAGTGAGATTGCGCGCTTATGGTCCCGCATAGTGGGGAATCATACTTCTGGCAACCTTCAGAAGCAACTCGACCTTGAACTCCGTGAGGTCTCCGTCCAGGAGTGCCCGAATCACGTCGTACATGAGCACGGAAGAGATGACCTGGAAGTTGTACAGTTCCGAGAGGAGGACGACCAAGTTCGAGCATTCCTTCCCGATTAGTTCGTCCTCGGTACTAGAGGTGCCCTGCGCGTCGGCATTGCTCGAATCGTTCAAGGCAGCGAAGTGATTGTCGTATGAAGCCACGACGTGCTGGACAAAGAATGCCGCTGCGAGTATAGTGACTCAGTGTCAGGGGAACATGTCGCAAAAGAGGAACACTCACCGAACTCGATGCCAACGAGTTTATGGAGCGCTGAGACGAAAGCAGCATGAAGGACCACATATTGATCCAGGTGCATTGAGTGCGAAGAAATCCCCTCGACGATGAGTTTCGTCAACGTCTCCGTGACGTCTGTGTAGACAATGAGCATACATCAAAACTTTGGTCGGTAAGCAACATACCATGTCTCCGGTTGTTTCTGTATATCTCCTCGACGCTGTCAACAATGGACGCGATATTCTGCTCGCTCATCCTGTAACACGCGGTCAATCCCTGACATCGGTAATGGTTGATAGGAGTACCTACCGGTTGAGCAAACCCTTCAACTGCTTGGTCAACTTGAGCTGAGCTTCTGACATGTGCCCGTTTTCCGCCTGCGCACGCTTGCGCAGATGTGGTGGCACGTACTTGGAGCCTGCATAGCAACGCTTGGTGAGAAGGACCTCATGTGAGGGATGATAGACAGTACCTGAGGCGGCCGGAGCCGCACCGGGATTCTTCCTCCCAGAGTCAGCCCGATCCCCCAATTGGAGACTCGCTGCAGCTTCCTGGTGGTCATCGCCGCTGCTCCCGATTCCATGCCATTCGTCTTCATCTGCGGTTTCGTCGCTCTCGCCTCCGCTTGAAGTCTCCTCGTCGCTCATGTCCACATCATCACTCACGTCTTCATCCTCGCCATCGTCATGTTCGACATCGACATCCTCGTCATCCCAATCCTCGTCCTCTTCGTCCGAGGGCGCACCATCGAAAGCTTCACCCTATGGCTGACATGAGGAAGATAGTCGGAACACCAACGATAGGGGCCTTACTGGGTATGATGGCGCAGAGGTATCGAAAGCATCAAGGTCCCGAAGAAGATCTAAGGAGTTGTCTGAGTGCCATGTATTGAGCAGCAACACATGCAGAACATACCATCAAGGCCGTCGTCTTCCTCGCCCCTGCCGTACTTTGCAGTGCGCTTCCCTCCCTTCACCCATCCCAGCTTGCGTTCTAGATACGCAATGTATGCATCCTCTTCCTCCTCTTGCGGAGTCCGAAGTGAGGGCGCGGGGAGTACCTTCGCTTTCGACTTGGCCGCCTTCGGTGCTTCTGACCGCTCGGTGAGCTTCTCAAGTGCAGTCTTTGGCTTCGCTTTGGGCTTCTTGTTCTTGTCGACCTTTCCGTCCTCTCGATGTACCTCCTTCTGAGGTGCCTTGAAAGTGGTGCGAGGTGCCGCGGTAGAGGTAGCTTCTACCTTGAGCTTTTTCCGCTGAGGAGACTCTGCGTGGTCCGCCTCGGCAGGTCGCTTTCCATTCTGCTGAGGCTTAGATGTATGTGCAGACGAGAAGAACTCGGCCTTGCGCTGTTTGCGGCTTTCCCTCTCGAGCTTGCGGGCCTCCTTGCGAGAAAGCTGCCGCTGCCCTCCCTTGCGCTTATGCTTCTGCGCGGAGTCTACGGACAACCATGGTTAGCTGTTCGAGACTGTCAGTATCAAGAGATTCAAGCTCACTGTTTTCGCCTTTGATCTCCTCGAGGAGGGACTGAGGGAGCGAGGGACCGGTATGGGTGCGAGGAGGCATGAATTTGGTGGTTCTGAGCCGTGATTGGCCCAAGACGCTCGAGATCGAGCAGGGCGCTTGTTTGGGTCTGTTGTCGCCCGCTGCTTACTCCCGTCCACCACTCTCGGCGACGGCCACTACAACACCTTGCTTTCGTCCTCCGTCTCGCCTGCAGTCTCGTCGCCATGTCTATGGAAGAGAGCATTAGCTTGGAGGAGACCAACAAGATCCGTATCTCCTTGGGTCTCAAGCCTCTCACCGAGGACAGTACGCCCGCCCACGACAAGGAGAAGCAGGCCGAGGAGAACTATGCCAAGCAGCGCGAGCGGGAAGCCAAGGAGCGGGAGGCAAAGTAAGTGAGGTCCATGCACGCCGAAGTCATCGTACTCACCGGTCGTCTACCTGTGCAGGGCTGTCCAGGAGCGCATCGCAAAGTAAGTACTGTCATCTCTCATGAGCCTCTCACAGTCGCTTCTACCTCTCTTGGCCAGCCCAGGCCGAGTTTCAATATCAAGGACCCGTAAATCTCACACGTGGCTCTTTGTAGGGCAAAGAACAAGCGGGAACTTAATGCGAAGCTGAAGGGCTCGACCCTCGGCGATGTCGATGCGGACGTAGACGATACACTCAAATGGATCAAGAAGAGCAAGAAGCGAGAAAGGGAGCTTGCGAGGCAGAGGCAGGAGGAGTTGGACAAGATGGACAAGATGTTCGGAGGCGAGGAGTATACCGAGAGTGCGTCTCCTTGCGTTCCCGCTACTGTTTCGTGCAGCTCACAGGTGTTCTTCATCAGAGGACCTGGAGGGCCTGAAAGTCAGTCACGACTTCGAAGGTCTGGAAGAGGGAGAAGCTCGTATTCTGACACTCAAGGACAGCCGCATCCTTGACAACGAAGGTGAGAGTATCGCAGTGGTCCTGGCGGCGCTTAGCTCATGAGTCGTGCGCAGAGGATGAGCTGCAGAACATCGAGATGGCAGAACGAGAACGGGAGAAGAAGAACCAAGAGCTGAAGATCAAGCGTCGAGACTACACTGGCTATGACGACGACGAATTCGCTCCCGGTCAAGCTGGCATGAAGCGCGCCGTTCTTGCCAAGTACGACGAGTTCCTGGAGGGTTCCAAGGAGACGGTGAGCATCTTTCCAAAGCCCAGCACTATGGATGCCTCACCTACGCGTGTAGGGTTTCCGCCTTGGAAGTTCTTCGAGCGTAACGCGGCAGAAGAAGGAAGAGCCCGCCTCGACATCGGTGAATAAGACTCTACTCTCAATAGACTACGCCAGTAAGCGCTCTACACTACGGCTCTGGGTGCTGTCCACTAACCATGGTATATTGCAGAGAACATCGAGTCTGCGGACTACCTTCAGCCTGGGGATGTCGGCTTCAAGAAACCTAAGGTATGTCAGGGGGAACTTCACGCTTTACCTCCTTAGACTCACTCCGTTGTTGTGCAGACCAAGAAGAAACGCTCAACACGCCGGGTGACCGCCGAAGAGTCAGACATACCACCTGTTAATGGGGAAGACCAGATGCAGGTAGACGAGAAGCCGATTGTCCCTCGACAGCGTAATCTGGACGTCAATTTCGTAGATGACGACGAGCTGCAAGCCGCTTTGGCGCGGTCGCGCCGCGCAAAGCTTCAAAAGCCCAAGAAGTTGTCCCCGGAAGAGATTGCCAGGCAGAGTACGTCGAGTCGCAGTTGCTCACACTACTCACTCACTAATGCTTTGCTTGGCCCAGTTGCTGCGGAACGCGCGAAGTCGGAGTCAAGGGATGCCATCGATGTGGATGAACTCGAGGAGGACGAGGGTGGTCTGACCATCGACGATACGTCTGAATTCGTTCGCGCCATCACCTTCGATCCGACACCCGTCAAGAAGGAACCTACAGAGGCCTCCCTGCATCGAGCAGCGTCACGCGAACCGTCAAGACAACCGTCCGCACCTCCGGTCAAGGCCGAACCCGTCGACCAGCCAATGGAAGAGGTGGAGGCGGGCGAGGTCGTCGTCAAAGAGGAGGAAGACGAGGAGGCGATGCTCAACGCCATCGCGAACGCGATCCGCGAGACCGAAGCTGCCGAGAAAGCGGCGCAAGAGACCGGCGCCCCGGTAGGCACGGCGGTCGAGCAGACGTTCGGGCAGGGTATGGCCGCTACGCTCAACATCCTGCGGCAGCAAGGCGTGCTCGCCCAGCCGAGCGCAGACCAGCGCGAGCGCGAGCGTGTGCAGCTACAGCGCGACCTCTGGCTGGCGGAGTACCGGCGGCTGCAGGCGCAGCGGGAGCTCGAGCGCGCGAAGCAGCGAGGCGTGAACAAGGACCAGGCGACGCGCGAGTACGAGAACCGGCTGCGGGAGCAGCAGGAGGCGCGGCAGCTGCTCGAGGCGTTCAAGAACTACAAGCCGGACGTGAACATCGTGTACCATGACGAGTTTGGGCGCGAGCTCACGCCGAAGGAGGCGTGGAAGGCGCTCTCGCACAAGTTCCACGGCAAGGGCTCAGGCAAGGCCAAGACGGAGAAGCGCCTGAAGAAGATTGCGGAGGAGCGCAAGAAGGAAGCAATGGCGAGCGGGGACACGCCCCTGAGCATGAATCAGGCGTTCCAGAAGCGCCAGGAGAAGACCGGCCAGGCGCACTTCGTGCTCTCCGTCGGCAACAGAGGGTTAGTCGTTCGTTGTTTTGCTGTTCTCTGCCTTGTATTGAAAGACATGCCTTATACAGAGCGGTCCCGCAGCTCGCAGACTTCCTCGACAGCCAGCCGCTCACGAAGGGCAAGACAGAGAAGAAGAAAGAGAAGAAGAACAAACAGTCCGACAAGGGGTCGACGCCGCAGCTCGACTCGACGGGCTTCATGACGCTCCCCGCGCCTGGGCCTGCGCTGAACGGCGGCAGCCCCGCCCCAGGAAGCAACGGCTCGCCCGCGCCCCGCCCTGGGTTCTCGCGCATCGCGTCCGTGGTGGAGTCCGATACTCCGAAGGAGTCGACCCCCGTGCCCGCGGAGAGGTCGAAGGTCGTCATCGGGCTGGGCACGAAGAGGAAGGCGACGACGGAGGCGCAGGACTCGCCGCCTGCGAAGAAGCGGTAGTCGCCATCCTTCGTTTCCAGATACCTCTTCCTTGCGGCATATCCCTCAACACGCGAAGGGTGCCCTTCTCATTCATGTAGATCTGCTCGCTTCAGTGATATGCCAGGCCATGACGCTAGAGATACACAGTACATAAGTTACAGCGCATGTACACTACACGGACGGTTCTAAGATATGCATGTAATACGGGTATAATGCTCTGCCAGTAGTGCCAGAGAACTCAGAGCGTGCCTACGCTCCTGAGCCCGAGGTCCTTCGCAACTGCACAGCGGTCTTTGTCGCGGCCCGTCGCGCTCTCAAAGGCCTTCATGAGGGACGCCTGGCCGTCGTCGATCCTACGCGCATGTTGTCAGCAGTATTCTCCGAGTGAGAAGGAGGAAGGGGAGATGTACCACTCGACGGCGTGTGCGTCCTTGTCGAGGACGACCTTGATCGTTGCCCACGAGAAGCGGGCGAGGGAAGGGTATCCGAACGTAGGCTCTAGCGTGTTCTTGATCCACGCCTGAGTCTTTGGATCTGCCCCGCACGTCATGTCAATTACATTCGTCTTCACGAGGAAAGAGAAGACCTCCACCTGAAGGGTATCCGCTCCCCGTCTCCGCGACCCACTTCGCCTCGGCCGCTACTGCCGCTTCAGTCTTACCCTCCCCCTGCACCCCACCGGCAAAGTACTTCGACGACATGCCGTCGCTCGTTATGGCCGACATTTGCAGCTCCTCGTACACCCAGCCCTCGATCCACGCGTCGCGCGTGACTTTCGCAGCGACACTCGCCGCGCCGACGATCTTGAACTTCTGGTCGGCCTTGGCGGTGACAGTGAAGCTGATGTCGGGGAAGAGCGAGGAGAGGTAGGCTTCATAGGGCCCGGTCTTGCCAAGCGCGTCGACGTATACCTGTCGTGGGTGTGCGGGTGATTAGCCGAGCTCTGGGAAGAGGGGAGGAGAACGGGGAACGGCGGAGGGGCGCAGAGTATGGAGGAGTGCGGAGGATTGCGGACGGACCTCGGTGAGCTGGATGCCGCGCGCGAGGACTTCGCGGATGAGGAGCACGGTCGCTTCTTGCGACTGTTGGTTGAGGTTGACTGGGGGTCGTCGGAGCATTCCCGCGGAGATCGCCTTTGGGCTGGAGAGTCCTCAGTTGTGGTCGCGTGTGCCGAGGGGCCACGCGGACCGGCTAGACTCTCACCTCAGAACGCGTACAGACCAGCCCAAGTTGGCGGGGTCAGAACCTAGTGTCTCCAGAAGGGACGACCGAATCTGCGCGGTCAAAGTTTTGGAGTCTGTCGCGTGCTGTCGCGTCAAGTGCGAAGTTCCTGTAGAGTTTGCAGAGCTCACCTGCAAACCCTAGCTGCTCGAGGTCCTCCTTGTACGCTACTGGACAGTACGCAACACCATAGACAAGAGGACCAAGCACAGGCCCTCTCCCGGCTTCATCGACGCCTAGAATGTACGGACCGGATGCTGTGGGGGTAGGAGAATGGTAGGTGTACGAGTCTACGAGCGGCCGAGAGGGGTCCGCAATAGACGGGATGCCAGGAGGGAGGACGTCCTCCGCAGGAGATTGCATCGCAAAGGAGTGTGTGCTGTATCGACGGCAGCAGAGGACGAGGACGAGGGGAGGGTTACAGCGAGGAGCAAGCGAGAGCTAGAGTCTCGCGGCGCGCAACTGGGGACGCGTTGTTGTGTCTTGTTTGGCGCTGGAGGCGCGACGAGACGCGTCTGTGGCACGAGTTCGGCGCTACAAACTCAGTACTCAAGTACTCATATAGGCCTCAGGCCCTGAGTATATATACCGTACACGCAGTACGCGCATCCTCCCCGGCGCAATTGCGAGATGCACTCGCGTTATTACCGCAGCTGCAAGAGCTCGTACTTGAGCAAGTCACAGAATAATATCAAGAAGTTCTCGCAGACTAGTGAGCCCCATCTGCACGCACTAGTACTAGTAGTACTCTTTCCCGACAGCGGGCCGTCGCAATCCCGTCACCAATCGACTAGACCTATGGCTCTGCAATACATTCGTAGCCGACCATGGTCCCTCCTTCCCCCCCGTCCATAGAGTGGCCCTCCGCAACTTCTCGCCCGCTGACGACGCGAGCGGCTGGATTGGCGGCCCTCTGGTGCACTTATCTCCCAACGCCGAACACGTCAAGCAGAGTGAAGCATTTCACTACCACGACATTCCAAACCCGGAGGAACACGCGTTGTTGGCGTTGATGGCTCACCAACGGCGTGCAGATGCCAGGAAGTGGCACTGAACGTGGGCGCACAGGCTGCGGTTCCTCCTGCTGCCGTCCCCGCGGCCCTAGAGCTGTTCTGCATCGGCCTGTCCGAGTCGTGCCGCGTCGACAGACTGCGCATCATGCACTAGTACTTGGCTACCCCGTACGAGTTCACGGAGGGCGCGCTCAGGGCAGCAACCGTAGGCTCTGTCTTTGTGCTGATACAGGAAACGGAGGATATGGTCCACCGCATCGCGTTTTCCCTGGACGCGGTCAAGCAGACGGCTGCTGTCACCAGTCTCATCATCGAGCTCCGTAAGCACACCGCGCTCGGTTTGAGCATAATGCAAGCATCGGTGAGTACTCCACCGCCCCTCAAGTTCTGGCCTATTGGCACAACGACTCGGAAACGTCGTCGTTCTCTTCATCTGCTCAAGTGCCCTGATACCACACTCGCAGGACATCCTTGGCAGACACCTGCACGAGCGCCGCGCGCCCATCTCCCACCTCAGAGTGTATGTCCGCGTTTGCGACTGCTACCTCGATCCGCTTCCGCCCTCCTTGCCCGTGCGCAGCCGCCGGGCTGTCTCAGGCGTGGTTCGACCAGTGGGTACCGTCGACGACTTCGGCCACCCGAGGGCGTGCTGGGTGCTCAGGCTCCCGGACTTTATCGACGGGACGGTGCATGAGAATCCAGAGCTGGAGTTCGTGCTCATCGAATCTGAGGCGTGCTGTCGGAGGGGGTGGGAGAGGCGCGGATTTCTGGCAGACGAGCGGGATGGACCGCCGGCGCAGGGCTGGGAAGCGGTCGACGAGGGACGCGCGCGTGAGGTGCTAGTTAAGGAGGGGCTCGACCGGATGGATTGACCGTACACTTGGCTCTCCCGACAATCAATGGTTACATTGTATCACGAGTGGTTGCGCTTGATCAAGTACACTCCGACCCCGTGCACTCAGCCGAAAGTACTTACAATGCAATCCGCGTTGTCGCAGGCACTGTCTCCCGAGCTTGGGATTGGTGTCGACGTCACCGGACGTAGCAAGAGGCATCATGCCTTGCATCCTTCGCGCGGAGCACAGCGAGTACGATAAACCGATCCTGATGGATAAAGCTGGAGTAAAACATACAGCACCAAAGCAATACCAGACGTAGTGTCCAAAGGGTAGAAAAGCAAGCGCACCGTCAACCATGCATGTTCCCGAACTCATCCATACTCATACCCCGCGTGACTCTTCTGCGCACCTCGGGCGAAAGCGATCCGTCCGGTGCCATACCGCCCATGCCCATCGCAGGATTCATACCCATCCCGCCCATGCCCATCCCAGGGTTCATACCCATGCCAGCACCTGGGCTGCGTTGCATTGGAGAAGCTGGGACGCCGTCGCCACCATAGAATTGCGCCGGGGGGATGGGCGCCATGCCCCCGTAGGGACCGCCCATGCCCTGATTCGGGCCAGGGTAAGGATGCCGGGGCGACGCCATCTGCTGCGGGGTTCCGTACAGTTGGCTGTGTGTCATGGAGGGAGTCATTGCGCCTGGAGGCATCGAGCCGCGCTGCATGCGAGGGGAGTTAACGGAGTCTTGTTGCTGTCGCTGGGACTGCTTCGAAGACGAAGGCTCGTCCGAGTTGTTCTGCTGAGACTCCTTCATGTAGTCTAGAAGAGGGGTGGGATCGTAGTAGAGGTCGGAATGCTCGTCCACAAGCCACCTGAGGCATGGATATGAGTTGCGGGAGGGCAGGGCTGTGCTCGAAATACGCACTGTTGGGTTCCCACATCCCACTGCGGTCCCCGCGCCGCACGAGCCGTCAAGAGAAGAGAGTTCCATTCGGACGCGCTGTCCTGGTACCAAAGCCTGTCTGGCGTTGTCCACATGTAGTGACGGACAAAAACTTACGATAGCCTGCGCGAGTGCGCTCTCCCTCTCCAGTGCGGTCTGACGGACGTCGACCCGGATGCGCTCGCTGTGAGCGACCGCTTCGACATGTGAGGTGAGAACTGGGCCGATCCGCTGAGAGTTGTGTCGCGGGACCTTGACCTTCAAGTCGCGATGGGGCTTGGTGGTGGGAGACATGGCATATATAGCAGAGTACTAGTCCTCTGGGCCAGTCTGCTGGAGCACAGGCGATCGGGAGAGCCAGAGTGCGTAGGCGCCCGTGCGAACCTCGCTTGCGCGTGTTTGACGCGTCTCGGGCGCCAAATTGTTTGCGCGACTTGAGCTCGACCACCGCGGCGCTGTCCACGCCAATCCGCTTTCTCGCCCTCTTTGCCTCCTCTGCACTCCCTCGCAGCACCTACGCGATCATACAAAGACTATTGAAAGGAATCAAATAGCAGCAGTGCGCCCTGCTCACAATGTCTGACCCGAACGCGGCCGCGGGACCGTCAACATTCCTCCGAGGACAGCAGCCAATTGCGCCTGCGCCTCCGCAACCCACACATGCCGGTACGTCGCTATTTGACACGTTATAGAAGAAAATGGTGCTTTATGCTCGAGCCAAATAGCATACTTCAACAACATCCGTCACTGGTCATCGTCCGTGACGCCTCCGCCCACGAACGGCCGTACGAACCCCTCGCGTCGAAGTACCCGTCCTACACGCGGGAGCACGCTCGCGCCGGCATCGCAGGCCCAGACGCCTGTACCGCCCACCCGCCACTCTTCGATACCACCAGCAACGCCGCAGGCTGGTGCTGCTATCCCTCTTCACACCATGGCCCAACCACAGTCCTCGCAGCAGCCTCTTCCGACCACCCCGCAAGCCTTGCAGTCTACCTATGCGTCGCGTCTCCGTACGGGTACCACACTTCTCATGCAACCAATCCTCGCGCCATCTTCAGTCGCCGCAGTCGCGTCGCGAACGTCACGTCGAGGAGGCGTCATTAATTACACCGAACCTGCTTCGGGCGACGAGTTCCCCGACGCGGGCGCGATAGACTCGGACGACTCGGACTTCATCGCGAGCGGCGGCACGCGCCAGGCGGTGAGGGCCGCCAGACTGCCCAGTCGCGCCCCTGCTGGTAGCTCCGTCTTTCATGCGGGCACGGGCGTAGGTACCAGCGCAGGCGCCGCCACGCCCACCTACCCACCTCAGAAGGAGAAAACGGAGCTGGACCAGAGCTACTTGGGGCAAGTTCCTCCTGCGAAGTTCATCACTCCGAAGCCTATGCCTCCAACGAGACATGACTACTTGTGAGTATGCGCTTCCTCTGCTTGTATGCTGAGCTGAGCATGCAATTCCGCGAACTTGCCTACTTCATGACAGCCCGCAGCTCGCCTTAGACGCACAGGCAGAAAAACCGACAGCCCTCATCCCCATACGCGTCGAATTCGAAACGGAGACGCATCGGATACGAGACTGCTTCGTGTGGAACCTGAACGAGAACCTGATCACCCCGGAGAGCTTCGCTCGCATTTTCTGCGCGGACTTGGATCTGCCGCTCCAGCCATGGGTTGACGCCATCGCGGCGCAGATACGAGCGCAGATAGAGGATCACGAGGCTGTCGCTTCTACTTACCTGGGTGCGGATGCTGAGATCACCGAGCCGGAGGACGAGACTCCTGGTGAAGAAGTCAACGAATGCCGTGTCATTCTCAGCGTACGTACTCTGCGTCATTCGAGAGGCGTTGTATCTGACATTTGGAGGCCAGATTGACGTGCAAATTGCGACGCACCACCTCCTCGACCACATCGAGTGGGACCTCCTCTCCCCGCTCACGCCCGAAGAGTTCTCGGTCAAGCTCTGCACGGAACTCGGGCTCGCGGGAGAGGCAGCGCCGCTCATCGCGCACGCAATTCACGAAGAGATCGTCAAGCACAAACGCGACGCGATCGAGTGGGGCGTCATCGGTGGCGAGTCACGCGAGGCAGCAGAGGAGGGCACGCCTGCGGCGGAACGCCCGCGCGACAAGAGCGGGCAGAGCCTTCTCAAGGACAAGACCGGCCTCGGTCTTGCGTGGGGCCGTGCGCCGAAGGATGGACGCGGCCCGAAACCGCTCAGGAGTGTGTGGCGAGACTGGGCGGAGGCGGAGGAGTTCAGGACGCGCTTTGAGGTGCTTACTGCAGAAGAGGTCGAGCGGAGGGAGCTCGAGAGGGAACGAGCAAGCCGGCAAGTCCTATTTTGGTTTACACTCCTGCCATTGTATGCTGACGTGCCGTTCAGACGACTGCGGCGCGAGACGTCTAAGTTTCAGTCGACTGCTCGCTCAAGGCGAAGGTGAAAGACCGTCCGCTCTTGACCATTACGTCGGGTCGTTTGGACTTGTACTTTACAGCAGACTCATTGTAGCTCTACCGTAGTAACGACTATTCAGCGTTTGCATCCAGCCTTCGTACAACGAGTGCACTGAACACCATTGCTACTCACTAGCGACCCAAAACTTGGGCTTGCGTTAGATCGCCACATAAAGAAGCTTCTCCGCCCAGCGGTCAGCAGCCAGTACGGGTACCACTGGACTGGCGGGAGCACCGACAGGAGACTCGGAGTTGTCGGGGTGCTGGTTGTGGCATACATAGTGTATTAATTCGCATCATGGACGTTGGATGCGTTAACTATGATATTCAAGACCCGTCATCCATGCTGTTGACACGAGACCTGCTCAGCACATGCTGGTGCTCCTAGAACGTCGAGGTGTGGGTCAAGGATGTTCCTTCAACTTCGCTGTGGAGCCAGGAAACAAAATGATTCCTGTCATGAGCATAGAGTCGACAAGGAACACAACCTGGGCTGAAGTCCGGGGGAGATTCAGACGCAATCACGTGATGGACGCGCCGAACGCGAGTCGCGACAACCGTCCACGCGCTCCGTTCCGTTCGACATTGACTACCCCGACTCCGACTCCGAGCCCGCCCCCGCCCCCGCCCCCGCTCCCCTCCTCAAGACCCGCCCTCATCCATGGAGCCCGATCAGGCCGCGAAACTCGCAAAGAAACGCGACAAGTACAGAGAACGTCTTGCGGTCGCACTCACCGAAGATGCCGATCCGCTCGCGGCCTACGACGATTTCGTGAAGTGGACGCTGGATGCGTACGAGGACGACCTGGCCCACTCTGGCCTGATTGAGCTTCTGGATGAGGCTACACGACACTTTCTCGACGATGACGCATACAAGAGCGACTTGAGGTATACGAAGCTCTGGCTGCTCTATGCCAAACATGTGGAGGATCCCACGGTCATCTATGCCTTCATCCTTTCAAAAGGCATAGGCAAGATATACGCGCAGACCTATCAGGACTATGCGCTGGACCTTTACAGACGTGGAAAGTGAGTGCTACTCGCTCATGGCATCCCCTTGGGCCCTGTCCAGCCGTCGTGCCACCTGCTTTCCTTACATGAATAGCTCGCTTCACGGGGGTGTATCCCGCGATGAATGACATCGGCTACAATTTCAACCACTTATGTACGCTGTCTTGCATCCTGCATGATGCTGACGGGGCGCGATTCCCCACAGACTGGAGGAAGCCGACAAGATCTTCCAACATGGCATCCAGCGTCGTGCTAGACCAGTGGATCCACTCAAGCGACGTTACGAAGAGTTCAAGTCGCGAACGCTCGCTGTACCCCAGGATTCCGCCGCAGGCACGGCCACTTGGAAGGATGCACCCCCAGACACCCAAGCCCTTCGCCGAGCCCCGCTGAAAAATCATCCCCCACCACCACCCTTCATCGCGGAGCCAGCAAGTGAAGCATCTGGTAGTCGACCGCCCTCGACCCGTCCGCCGTCGACACGGCCTCCCTCGACACGCCCACCATCAACGCGCTCGCCCTCAGCTCCGTCGAACCAGCAACCGACGGTACACAACCCTTACGGACCGATGCTTGCGCCACCCCCGCCGGGCAAGCGTCCCGAGAAGCTGCGCTTCAATCTCTCCTTGCTCTTCACCGAGGATGGTACAGAGTATAGCATGCAAGAAGCACGTGCTCGTTCCATGGGCCTCCTGGGTAAGAAATGGGGTCCACCGCCAGAAGCTACGCGCCCTCGCGTAGCATTCTCCGGCGCCGAGGGCGGTAAGAGCGGGAGCACGAAGACCATGACGCGCAAATTCGGTGCGGGGGCGGAGCCCACCGTCACGCTCGCGACAAAGGAGGCGCTTGCAGACGTGTTTGGCATGTACAACTCGCCAGAGAAGTCGATGCGTTTCGGTGCCGTTGCGGGGAGTAAGCATGCGCCTGTTCGAAAGATCGAGCCTGTCACGCCGATGGCGCTCCAGCCGCATGTACGTGCTCTGAGTAATGAGAATGCCAACGCCGATTTGGCTGCGAAGACCCCCAGTAAGTCAACATAATGCAAAGTAGTATTGTCATGGGTCATGGAACTCATGCGGAAGTGCTAGCATTCCGGCCGTTTGTCGACGAGAACGCGCGACGAGAGAACCAGACTCCCGCGCCTCCACCCAAGGTCGGTACTGCCTATGCTATGGTGACTGCTTCTGCGGTACTCATTCTTATACCTCCTTCAGATTCAACCGTTCGTCGACCCCGAGAATGCGAACAAACCAGCCGTCACACCGAACCCGAACCGTCCCGCTCTCTCCCTCAAAGATTCTGCGGCTCCTACACCCGGTACTAAGCAAGATGAGAACGCGCGCAGTCTCAAGAAGCTCGTCATTCACGCCGATGCCGAGGAGTCCAAGCCACCACCAGTCTTCTCCCTCACGCCGGCTTCTGCGACGTTCCGGGACCGCCCACAAGGCAGATGGGACGTCTTCGGAGATGACGCAGCAAAGTCTGGCGCAGAGAGCGGCGTCTTCCGTCCACCTTCAGCAAGACCGGACAGTGCAGGCGCAGGGAAGTTCATGCCGTTCAGCGACGAGAATGCGCCGAAGGTGTTCAGCCGACCTGTCCCCAAGTCGGAGAACGCCCCGGCTGCGGCTCCGACCTTTACGCCATTCGTCGAGAAGACTACACTGCCGAAGCAGCCTCTGTCGTCTTCGGCCTCTGGGCGGCCCGTACTTGGCGAACGCACGCCGCTGCGTCCCGTCTTCGCGCCGCCTCCGACAGATTCAACACCTGAAGCCGAGCCTGAGCACGAAGAACAAGAGCAGGCCCAAGGCACGTCTCAACCGGAAACGCCGACTACAGAGTCTGAAGGCGACGCCGGTGCGCGAGAGCAGTTCGAGCTTGAGCGGCAGCAATCGCGCGATCCGCTCACTAGCGAGAGTTCCGAGGACGCGGAGGACGACTATGACTACGAACGCTTCGAGGATGAGGGCTACGCACACCCTGCGGACGAGCCTGTCCCCATCGAAGGCGTGGAGGATAGCATGTACTCCGAGGCATACGGGTACCAGGGCGGTGATGGCGAAGGCGATCATACGGACGGCTACCGTGTCCCACTCGGGGGTCGGTTTGGCCAGTTCGACGTGATGACGCCTATCACGGAGCGCACGTTCGAGTACACGATGAGCACCCGTGGTGGTACCCCGAATGCACTCACCGTGCACCGCGACGCCGTGGAGACTGCTGTGCAACTTGCCGCCGAGCTGCGAGAGGATCGGGAGGACGAAGAAGATGAGGGCCAGGTAGCTGAGATCGAGGAGCGCACGGGGACTCTCAGTCTCGCTGATGCCCTGGGCGTCGCCTCGTCTTTCAAGCCTCCGAATCCATGCAACCCGTTTGACCCGCCCATTGTCTCTACGGTTCTTCGCCTGATACCCCCTGAGTCTGGGTTCCACGACCTCAGGACCTCGGAGTCACAGCTATTCGAAGCCTTGCAGAAGTTTGCGAAGAAAAAGACGCGAAGGGCAAGTGGGAACTCGACATCGAGCCGTTCGATGCAGGATGCCGAGACGCTTGAGGTGCAGTTGGAGGAACGGCACTTCGCCGTCGTGGACAAACTTGGAGAAGGTGGCTTTGGAAGTGTCTTCGAAGCCATTGACCTGGACTTGTCGCGGAAAGACGAGTCGGAAGACGAAGATGACGACGATTCTGATGAAGAGGAGAAGAACCGGGTCGCATTGAAGGTCGTCAAGCCCCGAAACCTCTGGGAATTCCACGTCCTCCGGCGGATACATACCACCCTCCCCGCCAACTTGCGCCGATCCTTCATCGCCCCGCAGGCCCTGTACGCGTTCAAGGACGAGTCCTTCCTCGTGCTGGAGCTCTGCAAGCAGGGCACGCTGCTCGACATCGTCAACCGCGCCCCCTCCGCAGGCATCACCCAGCAGGGCGCGTGCCTCGACGAGCTGCTCGTCATGTTCTTCTCCATCGAGCTTTTGCGCATCCTCGAGGGCCTCCACCGTGCGGGCTTCATCCACGGTGACGTCAAAATCGACAACTGCCTTGTCCGCCTCGAAGACGTCCCCGGACCCGCGTCGGCATGGGAAAGCGTGTACCAGCCGTCCGGCGGGGGCGGATGGTCATACAAGGGAATCAAGCTCATCGACTTCGGGCGCACCATCGATACGCGGCTCTTCCCCGCCGGCCAGCGGTACATCGCGGAGTGGCCGACGGACGCGCGCGACTGCTTCGAGGCGCGCGAGGGCCGGCCGTGGACGTTCCAGACGGACTACTACGGCCTCGCGGGCATCATCTACTGCCTCCTCTATGGGAAGTACATCGAGGCGTCGTCCGTCGTGCCTTCGCCTACACCGAGCGCGGACGGCCACATCCACTACAAACTGTCGACGCCGTTCAAGCGGTACTGGCAGGGCGAGCTGTGGACGAGGTTGTTCGATCTCCTGCTCAACCCGACCCTCGTTCGCCCGGACGGCAAGCTTCCCGTCAGCGACGAGCTCGCTGCATTGCGCCAGGAGATGGAGGCGTGGCTGCAGGCGAACTGCAACCGCGCGAGCAACAGCCTGAAGGGCCTACTCAAGAAGGTCGGCTTGGCGATTCTCGGCGGGAAGGATGCACGGTGATGGCTTCTCTCGTCCTCTGTCTGCACCGTACGTTTTATGTCGCCATACTCTTGGCTATATGGTAGACTACGGACTACCGCTTCGCTGGCGAATACCACCGTTACCACCTACATTATATACTCACCCGCTCCGGTTCCAGAGCACTGTTTCGCTAGGCCTTCTCACGCATGCACTCTGTACGACTCTCGTCTCTCTGCACGAATACATCCATTTTCCATCCAGACAATAGAACCCGACCGTCAACACCACCCGACCGCGAAGACGACGAAACATGTGCACGATGAGTTTTTGCGGGGTGGAAACATTGCATCACAACAAAATTGCAACTGACAACACGTGACAAACCAAAACAACACTGGGTGGGGAGAGGGAGTCGGGACGGGACGGACACGGCGGATGGGGCGGAGGGTCGATGCGGCGACGACGTCGCGGCGAGGATAGATGCACGCGGATCGGGCCCTGCTCACACCGAGGAGCGCACAGACACGACGCATGCGCGCATCCTCGACTCCAGAGCGTGAGACCGTCTGGCGCACCGCACCTGCGCGCGGGACCCGCGGCAGCGGCAGCATATCGGCAGATGATCGGCTACACGGATGCTAGGGGATGAGGGGATGAGGGTAAGAGGTGCGTGAATGATGGCGACGAGAGCGGGACCGGGGAGTGGGTGCGGCGAAGGGGGCGTGAGGGGTGGGCGGTGGGGGTGGGGAGGCAGGCAAGTGAGGTCAGAGGCAACGGCGATGCACGACGGACAGGTAGACGACGAGGAAAGCGTGATGAGCGGGGCCCGCCTAGGCGTGGCTGACGCCGCCCATGGGCACAGGCGGGGGCGGCTGGCCGGAGGGGTCGTACGGATGGGGCGGGACGCCGCCGGGGCCGGGCGGGGGCATCATCATCGGGTAGGGCATGGCGTGTTGCACTGTAGTATAATAGCCGTCAGTCGTCAGCGCGGGCTGTCCCTGGGGCCCGGGGGGATAGGAGAGAGGCGTACGTTGAGGGCTTTGGTGGTGGTAGTATGGGTGCGCGTGCGACGGGATCGGGGTCGGCGGCATTGATGGGCGGGGTCCCGCGCCGTTTGGTGGGGGAGGGTACGTCCCGGGCGGGGGCGGAGGCGGCATGTATGCTTGGGGAGCTAGACATGCAGACGATCAGCAAACCAGCCTCGCATGGAGGGCATCATTCGAGGACTTACGAGGCATCTGACCCATCGGCGTCGAGGCGTACATCGCTGGGGTGCCGGGAGGTCGCCGATCAGGCCATGCCCCAGCACCAACATGAACAAGATACGCACCATTTGGTGGGGGCATAGGGTAAGGCATGGGTTGCATGTACGGTCCAGGCATGTACGCTCCGGGCGGGGGAGGCCCCATCCCTGGCATCATCGGCTGCACCATCTGGATCACCCGCAGTCAGCGTCAGCTACCCCTCCTACAAACCCCAGAACACGAGGAAACGGAGATAGAGATCCACATACCTGTCCGGGGTAACCGTATGGCTGGTACGCGTAGACGTATCCACGCGCAGCGGCCTGCGCGGCAGGATCCTCTTCGTACGTGGTAGGAGGCATCGGGGGCGGAGGCCCAGGCGGCGCCATCGGCGGCGACTGTTGCTGGGGTTGCTGTTGAATCGGCGGGAACATCTGCATGTAGCGCTTCCCGCTGAACGGCCATGTCGGGGCTACGCATTACACACCCATCGTCAGCCAGTCTCACATTTACACGGCACCCGAGCAAAAAGCGACGAGACACGAGGAGACGCACCAACTTGCGAGGCCTCGATGACCTTGTGATGCTTGAAGGGGTTGAAGTCGTCCTTGATGTGCACGAGCGGCGTCCGCTTCGGCAGGCGCGTCCCGAAGAACGGGTTCGGCGGGCCCTGCGTCTGCGGCGACGTCGCGGCCTCCGCGGGCTTGCCCTTTGGCGAAGACGTTGATGACGCTCCGTTCGGGTTGGGCGAGCCACCCTGTAACACGGCCAAGACGAAGTCGAAGCCCCAGTCAGCACACGCACTCGCACACGGACACACAGACAGATCGACGGAGCGACGGAGATGAAGGGTGAACGTACGGGTGAGAACGGCGACACCTTCGCGGTCGGCCGGAACGAGGACGCGTTCACGTTCAGCCTGTTGACGGCCGTCGGCGACAGCGGGCTCACAGCGGGCTTTGCGCCCCCGTTCGCCGTCGGCGCCGCACTCTGCGGCTGGCCCTGGGGCTGCTGCCCCTGGCCGGGGCTCGTGCTCGACCGCTTGCCCTTGAACGGCGGGATCGGTTGGATGTACATCGAGATCTTCTTCCCGCTGTCCCCAGGCTTGCTCGGGGCCGTCGCGGTCTTCGCCATCACGGCCGCAGCGGCGCTCGCGCTCGGCTTCGCCGCGGGCATCTGTCTCGCGGTCTCTGCGCCAGCCTTGGAAGACGGCGCGAGCCCGGCGGAGGGGAGCGCGCGTGCGGCGGGCGTGGCGGTGAGCGTGCTGGAGACGCCGATGGAGCGCGCGCGCTGGTCCTCGGCGTCGCGGACGGTCTTCTCCTTGATCAGCCGCTGCTTCTCCTCGTCCTTGGCGAGGATCGGCACGAGGTCGTCCGGGATCGGCTTGTTGAGCTTGAACGACTTGCTGAAGTTGACGAGGTCCGAGAGCCGCTTGTCCATCTCGCTCTTCATCAGCGCCTGCTTCTTCTTCAGCAGCCGGTCCTTCTCCGTCGACACGAAGTTTCTGAACGCGGGCACCGCGTCTGCGGGCTTCGCCGCGCCGGTCGCGCCCGGGGCGGGCGAGGGCACCTTGCTCGCGGACGGGGTCGAAGTGCTGCTCTGGGCGGCCACGGTCGACCCGTCGGGAGCGTTGACGGACACTTTCGGGAGCTCCGTCTTCGCAGGGGGAGTGGTGGCGGACGCAGTGCCCTTGCGAGCGCCAGGCGGAACGTATGCGTTTGCACTGCGCACTACAGCGCCGTACCTACGAGCAGCGATCAGCACAGCCACGCCAATCAAGGATGGTGGAGCTCACTTCTCCTCCTCGTTCGCGTTCGAGGCATCCGCGCTCAAATTCATCATGCGCTCCTCCGCAATGTGTGGGTTGTTCGTCGTAGACTGCGTGCGCAGAGTCGTTTCAGCCAGACGTACCAAGATGCCGGCCAGAGTCGCACGCGGCGGTCAGCGAGACTGCCAGCAGCGCACCACAGGGAAGGATCACTCACGCCCAAGATCTCGTTCGCAATCTGCTGCGCCTTCCGCTCCTTCTCCTTGAAGTCCGGCGCGTTCCTATCCAGCTTCGTCGTGTACGCTTCCTCGTCGAAGCCCGCCTTCACACCAAACAGCTGCTCGTTCACCGCGAACTGGTCCCACGCACCACCTGACGCCCCAGGACCGAACGTGAGCTCGTCGACGTTGCGCACGTTCGGCTGTCCGGCGGCCTTTCCAGCCCCGAGAGCGCCACCCTCGCTGGCGGGTGCCTCGGGCTGCCACGCCTGCAGCTCCCGCTCGCGGCGGAGAGCGGCCTTCTGAGAAATATCAGTGTCGATCTTGAAGCCTATGACGATGGTCGGGTTGAGCCAGCGTATGTAGATTGCGTTGGCATTCGCAAGTAGAAGGAAGGCCGGAACACACATCTGTCAACTGCGAGGTATACTGCACAGGGGCGGAATGCACGCACTGTCTGGGCCGTTTGGCATCTTAGCGTCGGCCGGTCCAGAGGACCACTCCTGGATGTTGGTCGCAGCGACGAAGAACTGCTCCCTGAGGGGTGCGCCCGGGTTGGATATTTCCTTGACGTCCTTGAGGGTGACGCCCTGCGTGTCGCCCTCGCCGCTAGTGGAATGGACGACGCCCTCGAGGCGCACGTTCGTCTTGGTCAAAATCGTGATCGTGGTTCCCTGGAGGGCGCGCACGAGCAGGTACGGGTCAGACCAATCAGCCACACCACCACGCCAGTTGCGTCACGGGCAGCAGCGACGGCGGCGGTAGCAGGGAAGGGCACGCACCGTCAAACCCGAAATCTGCTGCAGGACGCGAGCGTGGGGGTTGTTGTCCGGAGGACGGGCACCGTTGAGGGGAGAGGGAGCGCCTGAGGGCTGCTGCTGGTTGCCATTGGGAAGGCGTGCGTTGGCGGGACCCGGTGAGAAGTTGGGCGACGCGCGCGGACCCCAAGCGGGAGTACGGCTGTGCGAAAGAAGCGATGATCACGGTCAGAATCCGCCAGCGTGCCACAGAGAGAGATGAAGGGAGACGGGACGGGGATGGAGAGGAAACGGGAGACAGACCGGGCGGCAGGATCGGGCCCCTTCCTGGGGGGCTTTGACTGTCTGGCTGTGGTGGCCATGGGGAGAATATGAAGGGCGAACTGAGTATGAATGAAAGAAGAGAAAGCAGAGAAGCAGAAGAGGGCGGGGGAGGGGAGAGGGAAGTCGGGCTCGAGCTGGGCGATAACAGGGACAAGGCGAGCTCGGGGTAGAGACGGGGGCGAGACTCGGGGGATGTCGTTGGCGAGGGCGTGTGGGACGGATGCTCAGCGGCGCGTGGACGTCGTCGTCGTCGATGGCGGTGACGGGGAGGGTGGAGAGCGTGGGGGAGAGAAAGAGAGGGAGACGGGGACAGGCAAGAGCTGAGCAGAGCAGGAGCAAGGGAGTCGGACTGGCTGCGAGTCGCCCGCCAGTCCCAGAACACAATTCTAACACTTCCCAGCCCAGGACCCCGGGTCCCCGCCCTCCCCTCCGTCCCCAGCGCCCTCCTCTTTCCTCTGCGCTCTGTCCTCACTTCGAGCTGCACTGATTATCGGCGCACACACCGCTCTGCTGCCGTCGGACACGCTCCGAGGCCGCTGCTCGAGTGCGGGGGCGCAGAGGGTGGTCCGTGCTCGCCCTGCTAGCGCTGCCGTCTCACAGCGCGGAGGGGTGCCCCGGGGTCCCGGCGCGTGTTGCCATTCGAGACTTTGCCTGTCTTCTTCCTCTCTTCTTCAGGTCTTCTCCATGAAAGCCTGCGCCGCCACGCATCCACTCCTCACCCGACATTCCGCATAATCTCATTCGTATTCCAGAAAATATAAAGATGAAAGCTCAGTACAGAGGCACAGCGTCGCAGGCCGAGGCGCCTCCCGATCCGTGCGATACAATCCCGGGAACTTTGTGGCGCCCGCTCGCAACTGTTCGGCGGATATCCCGCCGCCACCGTAACTATCCCACTCTCGCGATATGTCCGTCGCACTCCCTGATTCATGCGAGAGCTACCTGGTAAGTATTGTCGTTCTCGACATGCACCGCAGACACCGCTCCGAGTGGTCGAGCTGATGGCACCCGCGTCTACACACCGCTATGTGGACGCAGCCCAGCCGCCACAACACATATGGCGTGCTGCATATTGCATGCCTGCGTTCAAACGCAGCAATCCTGCTGTACTTGTGACTTGCTGGTCGGCCCCGTCGTAGCATTCTGCACGTTCACGTCCGGCCTCACTTCCACGCACACGCGCCGTCGCATGCGGTGACGAGATCGCCGGAAGCAATGTCCAGCGTGAGCTGCCAACGGATTCCCTTCCACGTCGACGCAGCTGTGCCTCCCAGTCTACTTACTCCTGACTGACTCGCGCGATTCGCTCGTGAATCTCAAGGAAGCACCGGCTGAACCTCGTAGCTGTCCCGTGCACACCGCACACGGCCGGCCGACCATCTGTAGAGGCATTAACGCATTACGGTTCATTTCGGTGATTGACATACTAGACCACACTGCAACTTTTCCGCGGCGCACAGCGCGCTCGCCCAGAGCGCCTAGCCACCCTTATCCAACTCCCGCCCCAACCCGACCAACACGCCCTGCTCCAGCGTCGTCTCCCACAGCGCGACCTTCGCGCGTTCCACCTCCTTCTCCAGCGCCTCCCGCATCGCCCGCGCCCGCTCCACGATCGCCCGCTTGTCCTGCTTGCCTCGCCCGCGGCCCAGGCCCAGTCCCAACGTGGCTGGCCCTGAGCCCGGGATCGCTTTCGCTTTGCCCTTCGCCCGTGCAGGCGGAGCTGAAGTGATTTGCGGTGGTGTAACAGGCGGCGGCGGCAGCGGGAAGCACGAGGCTTGTGGTGGCAGAAGCGACGGAGGCGGAGGTGGTTCGGTCGGAACAGCAGACACCCCTTGAGACTCAACGGGACTTGAGTTGCTAAACGGCGTTTGAGCCTCGAACGCCGCAGGAGGTATGATCGCCGGCGGTCCTGCTTCGTTTTCTGGTTGCGACTGCAACAAGGAAGCATCCGCGGGAGGCTGATGCGGTTCTGTGGAAGTCTGTGCTGACGTCGTACCGTTGGCTTCGTCTCGGGTCGCGTTGCCCTGAGCTTTGGGGCGCGGTTGGGTGCCTTCGCTAGGTTGGGCGCTCGTCTGACCGCTCTCCTCCAGAGCCGTTGACGTCCCGAGCACCTCCTCCCACCCGCCCATATCCATTTCCACGCCCATCACAGCGTCCAAGTCAACATCCACGTCCATCCCCGCCAGCTCCTCCAGCATCTTCATGCCCTCCGCCGTCGTCTCCTGCACGTCCTGGAATGCCCAGTCCCACAACGGCATCGCGGTGCCTCCGTCCCCACCTCCCTCTGCGTCCCTCTCTGCGGGATCAGCGAGTGAAGAAACGGTGACGCTGGGAGAATCAACGAGCGAGGGTGTCGCGGGCTGCACGGTCGTCGAGGATGTCGCATTGTCCCCGCTCGGTGCAGCGGCGGCAGTTCGCACGTCGAGCGCTACCGGAGGGGCGGGCACAGCGTGAGACTGCTCGCCCGTACTGCGCGAAGCTGAAGCTTCCGCCACTGCAGAGTCCGTCGGTATGTCGACGTGCATACCCAGCAAGGCAGGGTCAATCAGGTCATCCGAAATCTGCGGCGCACCTCCACTCGACTTCGCCATCTTCGGCGATGAAGAGTCCTGAGCAGACTGAGGCCCAATGTCGGGGGACGTAGACGTAGATGAGGACGTGGCAGCAGCAGTCGTCGCCGAACCCGTGCCGATGCTCGCGTCGTTCGGATCGCCCGGCGGGAACGTGGTCAACATTTCGAGCCAGTTGTCGAGGAACGCCTGCGTGCTCTCGTCCGTCGCGGACAGCTCCGGCATCGGCGCAGCAGTCGCGGACGACGCAGAGGGATCCACGGGCACTCTCGACGCCTGATGGCCAGACGAGACTGACGCGGGTGCGTGCCGCTCGTGTTCCCGCTGATGCTGCTGTTGTTGCTGCTGCTGGTGCTGAGCGGCGAGAAGCGACTGAACGAGCTGGTCGAACGCATTGGGGGGATGGACGGTGCCGTCTATGGCAGAGGGCAACTGAGATGGCGCGGGTCCCGAAGCAGCAGGGGCATGGGGTAGTCCGCTACCCACATCGGCCGCCACACGTGGCGTACTCGAGCCAGGCGTCGGGCATTGTCTGCTCCCAACAGCGCGATGCTGCATCTGAGACGAAGGCGGGGGTGCCGACTGGCCGCGCTCCAAACCGTAGTACAGCGTCGCCGGCCTGTAGTACTTCAGCGCCGGGTGTACCGGATACCTCGGCTGCACGTGCTGCTGGTACCAAGCCTTCGTCGCCGCCTTCCGCGCAGCGTTCTGGACGAGCTGTACGAGGTCCTTGAGGAGCTGCTTTCCCCTTTGCTGCTCCCAGGCAAGCCGGTAGTTCTCGGGACCTTGGCCTTCTGGGAACGGGTACGGTACGTCCCAGTCGCCGGCGCCCGCAGGGACAGCGTTTAACTTGCGACGCTTATGAGGGGGTGCACCTGAGGAGCTCGAGGGACGCGAATCGCTGGCGGAGCTCTGCGAGGGTGTTTGGGCTCGACTCCAAGGATTACTTGCAGGTGGCTGAGGAGGGTAATGATACGGGTAGTGGGGGTAGCCAGGAGGGACGGATGCGAGCGAAGGTGCGCCAGGAGCGAGAAGCCGAAGCAAGGAGACCACGACAGGAAAGATGTTCTTCTGTTGTAGCAATGTGCGAAGGATCTGCTCACTAGAGGGTTGAGGCAGCTGCGACTGATCGGCAGGGGAGGGATGCGTAGGTCGTTTCCCGATGGATGGCTGCTGAGGTTGCGGTTCGTCCTCGACGACAATCGGGTTCTCCGCGGTCGCTCCTCGTGTATGACGCGCTTTTGATAGGTTGGCGGGGTTTACGCCTCCAACCATGCCCGCGAGCCCCAGGAGCGCTTGCTGATTCCTCAGAAAGTTTGGCGGCGGAGGCTCATCCGGCGAGGGAAGAGGGATGGGTGGCGGTGTAGGCCTTGGCGTGGAGGGTTTCTCCTTCTCCTTGCCCTTACGGGTCTTCCGCACGGAAGGGTCGGTACGTGTCTGACGCGACGGCCCCGGAGTACTCCTCCTCGAGGACGATGCACGGGGCTGTGTCTGCACCCTAGCATCTGACGATGTGGCGGCCACAGACTGTGCTCGCTGAACTGAGGGCTGGCTCGGTCCCGAGGCGCTCGCACTCAACGGCAAAGACGCTGGCGGATTGGTGGGTAGTTCAGCGACAAGGTGGGAACCAGGAAGTGCAAGAGCCCCCACGTTTTGTGCAGAACCGGGACCGCCAGGCAGCGCTAGCGGTGACGGTGACCTACCTCTGGCCGGCGACGATGGTGGGGACCCAAAGAGGGAGTCGTCGTCATCGCCGCCGCCGTCAGATCCAGTCGCGACAGTTGGGTCAGGGAAGTCTGGCATAGCACTGGCCGAGTTTGGCGGAGTATTAAGCGTACGGGTAGAGATAGGCAGATGAGTTGCAGTACCTCTTGTGAGTGCTATCGATTGCTGGGAGCCAGAGAGAAGGTTGGAGGATTGGTGAGCCAGTTTTGAATCGTAGACGGTCGAATGATTTTCAGTAAAAGCAGCGCAATATATCGCCTCTCGGCGGGTTGTGCCCAGGCTCTAGATTTGATGACAGAGGGAGGACGGGGGTATCTTGAGCGGAGAGGATGATGGAGAGAGCAGCAAAACTTGTCTGCGCTTCACGTCCTGCTTCACTCGACGTAAGCGCCGTTTCGTATGAAACGCCGATTGGGCTCCGCTCAGCGGAGCGTAACTTGCATTAGGCTTATGGGGGAATAGCAGGGACTCCGACTCTCGGAGGTTAAAAGTAATGACAGCTGAATGCGTTCATCATCAGTGCACGTTTCGTCATACATAAGCGAAGACAGGGCAAGTACAGTAGTATTCTGCAGCCTTCTCATCGGCGTCGGGTGGTGCTCGCTGCTGTATAACTCGTCTTCGCGGACTTGTACAACGCCTACGCTAGAAGAACTGGCCTGATCTGGGGAATGAATGAAATTGCCTGAACTCAAATAGCAGCATTATACTGGCGTGTGATTGCCTCCAGTCGGCTCTGCAAGCTCGACGTCTCCAGCATCTTCCGCCGACCACACTTGTGAGTGAGCGCGGCTGCGCACGCTCAGACCGATTCCCCCCGACTGCTTGGAGCTTAGCGCTTAGCACTTGCAGACTGTACTGTGCCCGGTACTGTCTCGTGGTTGGCAGACACAGCTGCATAACAATATAGAATGGAGTGGTACCAAGGACAAACTACATGGAAGCACACAGTGAGAGGAGTCATGGTTGCAAGGCAAATTTGGGTGGGTTATTGCGGCACCGTCAGGCGGCGGAGATTCAAGAAGTGGTCGGGTACGGGGGGCGAAAGGGTGGTGACAACATGAATCTCACGATAGACCATCTCTGCGGGTTGCAATTCTGTAAGGAAGACTGCAAAGAGGGTGGATGCCTAGATGGGGCGTTAACTGTACAGTATGCGACAGAGAGTAGTACCGTCGACATCGTAGGGGAACAAGGAGACCTGCAGATCTTGTCGACACCTGCATGGAGGGGCTGCCCCATGACACGAGGGAAAGTGGATGTGCATGCCACATATCATCTGATTGACCACAGAGGTAGAGCCACAAAACGCGGAGAAGGGGAGGAGGGGTAAACAACTTGCAGTGGCCTACATAGCACATTGCAAGTTCATTGAGAGCGGGGTAAGAAGGAACAGACGGGACTTAGACTTAATGCACTGAGACGCATTTGGTAAGATACTTTAAGACGGTGAACAGTGAAATGCGGACGTGGAGGAACAAAAGCAAGGGGTTGCCCCGCCCGACCAAACAAGCTTGAGTTCAAATTTCGAAATAAATAGTAATATCTCCGAAAGAAACGGAATACACCGGCATAGCCACGGCGCGAACCGGGTGGTACCCGACATCACGTGCGCCCGCGAAACCTGGGTTGCTGATTAGGGCTGCACAAGAATACGAGTATGTTTTAATATATTTTATGAGTACCAATACAATACAGAATACGTACATGCCGTCTCGTACTCATAAAGGTCACATCCTGCTATTGCTTACCATACGATAGGGTATCAATACCGTATAATACATACACGAGGGGCATTGGCCCGCGCTTCCCTCCTGAACAGGCCAGAAATTTGAACTGAACTGGACTCCTGTCGACAACCTGGTTGCCAGCCTGGTTCGGGTCCGGAATCTGGATAAGCAAACCTACTTATCGATAAGAAACGCGATCAATGCGGCGCTTTGTGCTCCATTGTCCGGATTCCTAGACTGGCTCCGGACCAGAACCAGGAAAACAATTCACCCCATTTCCCCTGCCTATTCCAGGCCAGAGCATGGGCCATTGCCCCTCGTGATACCGGCGTATGTATTCGTATTCTTAATATGGACATGTGACACAAGCGCCCATAAATGAGCGCTCAAATCGGAATGCCTCCCGGCGACTCATCCGAGGTATTCAGTACCTCAAAGACACATATAGTACCCTTGCAGAACCAGATCCGATGTCCTCAAATGGTGAAGGTCCATGGCCGCAACTTTTGCGTGGCAGGTACTTATGCATTTTATCTCCGATCTGGTAGAATAGGAGCATCCGGTGCATTCACCGTGCTCTCGTGGATTGCGCGAGACATTCTTGCCATTCCTGGTGTCAGCATAGGTAACGAGCGCGAGTGGTTATTCTCGTCATGTCATCATACTGTTTCGGATGCACGTTCGGCCCTGACGGCTGAGTTTGCCTCGCTCACAACGAAGGAGTGGCTGAAGAGAGGGCTCAGGGAGGGCTTAGAATACTTGGACTTATTTGGTTCATGAGTAAATACAACTACATAGGCATAGAATACTAATACTCTTCTCATACAATACGATATGAATACGTACCCAGGACCGGGGCGATGGTATTGATACGTACTGAATAAATACCGGGCACCGGCCGTATTTAATCGTATTTGTGCACCCCTATTGCTGATAACCGATTCCAGGGGGAATCGGAATCTTCGAGCGGTGCGCCGACACACAAATACGGGTGTGAGAACGCGGAGAGTTGGTGAAACAGGAATACGCGGAGTAGCGAGCGTGTGCCTGGTTCTGGGACCGGACCGTTATCAGAGTGCGAGGTGCGTCATGTCTCCGCGTTGTGTTATGTCCTGACCCTCAGACTCCTAGGCCAGTGCTCCTCTGTAGCCTTTCTCGTCCGCGGCCGATCCATGGCACAACGCCCCCATCCCTTCATCACCATTCCCCCCGGCGCAGCGCCTCCCGCAAACCCCTCGCCGTCCGCCCACGACCCCCCGCTCTCACCCATCAACCTCTGGGCAGATCGTCGCCACACCGCATACACCCCCACCTCCTCCAGCAGCCCCCACCCCCGGATCAGCCTCGATGTGCCCACACGACCCCCAAGCAGGGCAGCAAGCGCGTACGATTCCGAGGCGACGCGGATCTCCTTCCCAGAACCCCAGCTCTACCGCTCTTCCTCCCAGCGGTCTGCGAGATCGTCCTACAGGCCGAGCAGCAGCGTCCTCGCGCTGTCACATCGGAGTTCCAGAAGCGAATCTCTGTTGAGTCCAGATGGGCTGATCACACCGACACAAACCGCCAGCGGAGAGTCGAGACCACCCTCGTTTGAGAACACGCCCGAGGTAGGCGGCTATCTACAATTCATTTGCCCTGTCACCCACCAACAGTGCTCAGAGCATCGTCAGGGATCTCTCTTCCGAGCTATCTGACCTAACGTGGGTCAATCTCGTCTTGCGTGCGCGACTTGTTCAACTCAACATTGCACAGCATCGACTCAGAGGAGGCCTTGCGCAAGTTCCAAAGCGGAGAGCTGCGTGATGATGACGAAGAGTGGTACCGCCTCGTACCTCCCGAGGCGCGCGAAGTGCTTGACAAGAATGAGGTCCAGCGGCAATCCATTCTCTTCGAGATCATCAAGTCCGAGAAGGACTACGTCTCTGATTTAGAACTTGTCAAGGAGGTAGGAAGAACCGCGGTCGAGTTGTTCCATGAAGTAGCTGAGCCGGAGCAGGTCTTCGTAGATCCTCTCATCAACACCCTCGCAGTGCCGCAACACCGCGTCAAGGGCTTCGTCAAGGAGGTCTTCTTCAACCTCGAGAACATCCTCGCACATCACCACCGCCTACTCGCTGCGCTATTCGCCCGCCAAAGGGAGCAGCACCCGCTTGTGCAGAGCCTCTCAGACATCATCCTAGACAGTAAGGAAACGCCATCCAGCTCTCCGCATATATACCGTTTGCTTAGTATACTCCCAGCCAGCTTGCTCTTCCGCAATGACTACGAAGCATACATCAAACACTACCCGATCGCTGAAGCGCGACACCGCTCCGAGATGCGCCGGAGCCAACGGTACCAATACTTCCTCCAGCAGTGTTCGCTCGACCCGCGCGTGCGTAAGCGCGACCTCATCACCTTTCTCTCTCGGCCTGTCACGCGCCTGCCGCGCCTCCTACTCCTCCTAGAGAACGCGAAGAAGTATACGGAGCCGGACCACCCGGACATGGAGACCATCCCGCTGCTGATCGGGATATTGAGCGACTTTATTCGGAGCACGCAGCCGGGCATCGCTGCGTCGGAGGATAAGGTCAAGTTCTGGAACCTTTGCGAGAGCTTGGTGTACCAGAAGGGCGAGATCATTGTGCGTACTGTCGGAGCGCGCTTCTGCTGGGCGACTGACGGGGCTGTGATAGGATCTGGACCTTTACGACGAGAGTCGGTCTCTGAGGTACCAGGGCCCGCTGTCTAGACGGTACAAGACGAACATGGACCTGCATTGGGCAGACCTCCACGTTGCGCTTCTAGACAACTACCGTGAGTATGATTGCTCCTATCCCTATCTTGGGAAGCTGAACAGCTCCCCAGTACTCCTCCTCAAACCAGAGGCCCGCTCAAGTACAGTAACGAAGAACCACGTAGTTTCACGAGTCGGTCACACCTACAGTCTAACCTCACCTGGTCACCCACCTGACCACCCGTCCTGACGCAGCCTATACCCCTGGAATACCTCCGCCTCGGCATGTTCGACACCCTGCCAGAGAACAGGAAGGAGAAGGCGGAGGAGGGCAGCGGGCTGCTCGACCGCGTGCGCTCGCGCTACCGGCCGATGTACCCGTTCACGATATACCACGCGTCGTCGAAGATGAACCGGAGATATACCCTGTACGCGTCGAGCGAGGTGACGCGCAAGAAGTGGTACGACGCGTTCGTCGAGGCGCTCGCGATCAGGCAGGTTAGGCAGGAGAGCAACATGGTGCGTCTTGAGCGGTCGTGTATGAGCTAGGTGCGGGCTGCTCACCAGCTTATGTGGCCCCGACCTTAGGTATTCGCACCCCATGTCATCAACGAGGGTTTCTTCAAGTTCGCTGCTGCCTTGGGCGTCGGCCCCAGCATGGGCTCTCATTACACTGGGAGGATCAATGCTGCAACGGAACTCTGTGCGATGAGCCTTTTTGAGCTACCCTATACACTCTGCTTACGCAACCTCGCACAGCTAGTGGGTCGCGCAGACTGATTGCGGTAGCATGCACCTCGGGTGTATACATAGCCATGCGCGGAGAGCCGTGTAAGTCCTGACACGCATTTCAAGCCCTGCCATCCATGAGCGGCACTCACGAAGCCTCGTAGCTTTTCGCAAAATTTTGAGCGTACCGAACCCAACTTGCCTTGTTCCCCTACCAGCGGCCGGCAAGTTCTTCGTGCTGCATGAAGGAGGCCTCTTCTCCTACTCCCTCGACCTAATCGGGCGCGCCGCGCTGGGTTTCACGACGTCCCAGACCGTAGATGCGTCAAAGGAGCGCATAGCGACGGATGTGTTGTTCTTTCGCGCCGGGCGTGTCGGTAATCGGTTCATGTGTAAGGACGGATTGCTCGTTCCGAGGGCCGAGCACGATAGCTGATGCCCATCTGAACATAGTACTGTACGCTGCGAAGAGCTTCCTCCAGGTGTGGCTATATGCGCTTGAGGTGGTTCCGAATGCAGATGCTGGAAACCCGCGATGGAGCACGTCGGGCCTGTCGTCGTTCCGGTCGTTTGGCGAGGTTAGTGCAGCACATCCCCGAGGCATTTCACGATATATAGAGTAGCTGACGCTCTACCCTTCTCGAACAGCCACTGGCGATACCGAAAGATACCCATAATATCACGGTGCTCAGCCGGCGGATCGTCATCTGTTCGGAGAAGGGCATCTCGGTCGCCGACCCAGCCAAGTACGTGCTTTCCAAATCGAACCTAGCCACGTTCCTCACAGCAGTTATCCAGCCTCACGCTAAGTTTGAAGTCGACGACGTTGCCGGACTTCAGCGGCGCTGACGGCAACCTGCCCATGGCTGGGCTCAAGTCACGCTGTGCATCCTGCAAGCCGCTCGGGATCGTGCGCTGTCCGAACTCGGACGAGCTCCTGGTGGTATATGACGGTGCGCTATCCATCCCTTCTTATACGTGTCATCGTCTACCAAACCCGCTCACAAGTGCTCGGCGTTAACCTTTGCAGACCTGGGATGCTATATCGACAAGCACGGGGCGCCCACCCGCTCGTCCGGGTACCTGCGCTGGGAGACGAAGGCGACATCGTATGCGCACCGCGGCGACTACATCATGCTCATCTCGCCCGAGTTCATCGAGGTTCGGACAGTGCACACCGGCAAGCTCGTTCAGGTCATAGAGGGCTCAGACATACGCCGTATCGACGTCGGGCTGCTGAGCCCCGACAAGGACAGAACCACTCTGATCGCCATGAGAGGCAGGGAGGAGCAGGGCCTCGTCGCGGACAGGGTTGTTGAGTTGGTAGAGACCTCAGAACTACGGACGCCCCGAGTGTCGGAGGTGCCGGGTGCTTGGGACGAGTTTGATATTCTGTAGGTCCGCGGCAGGCTCGGGTGAAATCATGTTGTACGCTGGGAAGGAAGGCAGGTCGCAGAAGTATTCACCGTTGTAGCGTCGGGTATCTTATGCTTACTTAGATTAATGTGGATCGATCTGTACTGTAGCCGCGGTGACCATGGTGTATTGGTACGTTCGCGTAGCTGGCATGAGAGACCCGAATAACATTGCCCAAGATGTTCGCCCGTATTAGATATGTATGATGGTACACCGACCCAGACGCTGCTAATAAGTTAAAATCCTATAGACGCAGAGGTATATCGTGCGCGCGATTGGCCTGCACGCGAAGGTGCGGGGATATCGTAGGTCGAGAACTTCGAAGTAAGCAGGATCGCTACCGACTTAGCGAGTGAAGGTGGTCATGCCCTGGAGGTTGTTAGGGTCTGCATATAGAACGGCCAGTTAGTCGCTGATCCAAGAGAGAGCGGTGGCGAACGCACTGATGGTGATCCCAGCGGCCTTTGTGGGGCCAGAGATGTCGAGAGAGGAGATCTTCTTGGCACTACCAGGGGCGTCCAGAAGCAGGACATCGACCGCAGTCGCGTTCGGCGCCAAGACGTAAAGGAAGCTACAGACTATGGTCAAACAACGGTGGTAGCCGAGCAGGAAACGGCACACACTCTTGGCCGTTGACGGTAGCAATATCGTTGTCGATCGTAGCAGAGCCCGGGAGCTGAGGGTATTGCTGCAACAGAGTCAGACTTCCTGGTCGACCAAAAATATAGTTGTATCGGTGCGTGGACCGACCTGGACGATGGAGCCCTTCAAGTTGTCGTCGACGTGCACCTCCGTGACGGTCGCGGTGCCGATATCAGTCAAATAGAAGTTGCCGGTCTTCTTGCTGAAGCTCGACCAGCAAGTCGCGACCTGGCCGTCGATGGCGATAGCCGAGGACTTGTTGTTGTCCTTGAGGTCGAAGATGTCGAAGCCGAGGCCAGCGTCGGTAGCGAGGATCGCGTTCTTCCCCGGAATGACGGTCATGGAGAAAGGCAGGAGGCCGTCCTTCGCAGGCGCGATCTTCTTGAAGTCCGGCGAGAGCGAGCCGTCATCCTGAACGTCCCACACCGCGAGGAAGCCGGGCGTCGGGGGCACACCCTTTACGGAAGCGATGAGCTGCTTGCCATCCTCGCTGAAGACAACATGACTGGCGGTGCCTGCGGGGCCAGTTGCCGGAGTCGTTTGGTTCAAACGGAGCGGCCGCAGGGTGTTTGGCATCGCAGTCAGACCACTCTTCTTGTCGACCTTGTAGCAGCTGAAAGCATTGTTCATGACGGTCATAGCAAGCGCAGTTGCGGATGCACACTTACATCACACCGTTGACGGCGCCGCCGTTGAGCACGCAGAGGCGGCTGCCATCCGCGTTGAACGCAAGTGACATCGGGAACTCGCCTTCGGACGACACAACGTCGCCGATCTGGTTGATGTTCGTCGGCGTCCTGGAGTCAATAGAAAAGAGGGAGACCGTGTTAGAGCCGGCCTAGACATCAAGTTGTATCAGTCTTGCTGCATGAAGACCGGGCCTATTCATATAACTGACGTTCACGGTCGCGAGGACCTTTCCCTTGGCGGAGGCCTTGATAGCACCCTGAGAGAACAGCGCGTCAGGACCATCCGCGATGCCGTGAGCGCCACGGCCTCCAGCAGGGACTGCTCGGTCGAGGTTCTGTCGTACGCCGTCAGTATTGTTCTCTCAAACGCGAATAAACCTTCCTCACAAGGGTACCGTCAGAGTTGATGCTCGCAGCGATAATCATGTTCTCATCCGGCTCGTTGGTGATAACTGGGAACAACATCAACTTGAGGCATCAGTGTAGACATGAGAGAACGCGAACAGTAGATGGCTCCGGATGCGTCAAAGCGAGTGCTCTTGGTCATCATCTTCGTCCTCGCCCGACGTTCCAAGGGCGCGGCGGACACGAAAGCAGAAGCTGCCAGAACGGAGGTGAGGATAGCTGAGGCGAACTTCATCTTGTCTGGTGGTCGGATATGATTAGAATGAGTTTGATAGGTCGAACGAGCGCAGTGGTAGCGAGCGTCAGGGGGAGGCGTGCACAAGCAAAAA
The DNA here is from genome assembly GCA_022385805.1 of Pilatotrama ljubarskyi. Taxonomy (NCBI): domain Eukaryota; kingdom Fungi; phylum Basidiomycota; class Agaricomycetes; order Polyporales; family Polyporaceae; genus Pilatotrama; species Pilatotrama ljubarskyi. The sequence goes on along the minus strand of MU277711.1, from coordinate 37,203 downwards.
GAACGGAAAAGCAAGATGAAGTGAGCGCAGCTCCTCGAATGAATAGCAACTGCGTTGGGAGGCCAGACGCTCCTCGCTTCCAGGCGGTGAGAGAACAGTTGGGAGAAGGCGAACGGGACTCGGGTAGTGACCGAACCCTCTTCCCGTTCGACTCCTCTCTTATACAGATTGATGGGATTCGCGGCTGGGACACTCACCTCGAGCAGGATCAACCCCTGGCGTCGGCGGCCGGCGCCTGCACAATCGACGTGAGATGCCAACGCTATGAGCAACGGGCAGTGAAACGGCGGTGGCTCATCAGCCATACCCACGTCCCATTGGCGTGTGGCGACGTAGTATGTCCCAGCAATGCGTTACTGGGAATGAGACGCCATGTGGCGGCGAGGACGCCGCTCACCCTCCGCCGAGCTTGTGCAGAGTTGACGCAGACGAGATCCAGATGAGCTGTTCGTTCCGAGGCGGACATACAAGCCATACAGGCTCGGTCACCAGGGGCGCGAGAGGCGATTTCGTCCGCTATGGACCACAGCGCATCCCGAGTTCATGGGCGTTGATGCTTGTTGCGCATGAGACGGATGCCGGCGGGAAAGCCTCCGTATCTTTAGCAAACGGTGGAGACATCTCTGCATCGTAATCTCCTAGCGTGTCGGTGCACGCTATCGGAACCTTCTGCGCGTAGGGTGAGCCCAGCTACGATGCGTGTGGGCCTTCCAAGTCATGCAGCAGCATAACGATAACTGCAGGTAGCCCAATACCCGTCCCCCGGGCCCCAGCATCTGCGGATCGAACGACGGACATTTTGTCAGATGCCGGAGATGCAACGGCTCGGCACGGATCGAAAGGACTCACTCAATGCGTGTCCGGTGCACCCCGAACGCGCTCTGAACAGCGCGAGTCCCGAAGCATGATGCATCTCCAGCATCTGCAGTTTGGATCAATCCCGCGTGAGCCCCGAGTCGCGGATATGGCAGGCACGGTTGGAATACTCACCTTCCCCGCCATAGCGTCGCGGACATGAGCCCCCTAGCTAGCCTAGCTGGTGACCATAAGTACTCGCAGTACGGGCCTGTAGAGAAGCCGCGTCTACGATTCGTGCAGCAGCATATGCCGACGCGGCCGACAGGGTCTGCAGAAATGATCTCCCAGCTGTAGGCTGTGAGTCGGCATCCCAGATACGACCTGGCACAGCGCCCGTGAACGAGCTGCGAGCAGCAGATATCACGTCGGGCGGCAGGCGGCAGGCTGCAGCCCCAGCTCAGCCCAGCTCGTCTCATAAGCCCGCCTCGTCAAAATCCAGGAGCAGCCCATCAGATGCACGACCGTGACGAGCAGACATCGCGTCTCAGTTGACTCTGAGCGGCTTGACGCACCGATGCGCCGGTCGGGGGCTCACGATCTGTCACGACGTCGCAACGGTCGCCGTTACTGAGACTCATGGAAAAGATGCACGATCGCGAGGAAGAGGGCGACGATCCCCATGCACGGCTCGTACACACACCGTCGATGAGGAAACCGCGGAGACCTTGTATTCTGCATCTGTAGGCTGCGCGCGTTTCAAGTAAGGGCTGATCCATAATGAGCACTGCACGTCATTATGAGTCTCATGATGGTTTGGAACGACGAACTGTCAGAAGTCTCCATCGTTAGTATCAGCTTGCAGGTGTATGTAGGCGCTTGCACGGTCACCGGCCGCGAGCTGCCCCGACGTACGCGATGGTGGCATTCAGCGGCTTGTGCGCACGATGGTCAAGAGCCTCGAGCGTGTATAAGCGCTGCCAGTGCAATGGAGGCGGACTACAGGCTCGAGCGCCGTGGCAGGAGCATCCTCATCTCAGACTCTCAGCTACACTGGGCAGAGTGCTACCTCTCAAACGGGTGCTCAGTGTAGTCTCGGGTCATAGCGTTCATTGCAGGTATATATGCCGCTACAACATCGATCCAGAGGCGATCCAAACATCGTTCAAGCAAGAGGAACAGTGAGCTCTGAGAGAGAAAAGTGTGGACGGAAACGAACGAGGGTAACAATCTGGATGATGCGCAGAAGGCGACCGCGGGAGTCCGTACGGAAGGAAAGCTGAAGGCACTATCACTATCGCTAATGAAAGCGACCAAAAGCCAATTAAAGGGTGACAGTAATACAACGTCGGAACGTACGCGCGTGCGGGTGCACCGCAGCGGTCGGTCGGGGAATGACGCTGGGTGATAGGCGGCTGATAGCGTATGAGAAGGAAGGTGGGCTATCGGTCGGGGGTGGCCTGAGGCAGAGTCTCTCTGATGGTAAAGTTCGAAGCACCGAAGTCACGTAGTCTACTCGTTTTGCGGCCGCGCGGCCGACGGAGGCTCGTGGCGCTTAAGCGAGGAGGGCAGCAGCGACGGCGCCGAGGACGCCAACGACACCCATCGACGCAACGTTGGAGAGCGCACCGTTGCTGCCGGATCCGCCCGTGGCCGACGCGGACGAAGACGCGCTAGCGACAGATATTAGATACGCGATCCGGAATGGGTGAATGACTTCGACATACCTGGAGCCAGTGGGAGTACCCGAGCGAGAGGCAGCCGATGAACCACCGGCGGCAGAGGTGGCAGCGGTGGAGCCGCCACTGGTGGCAGCGCCGGTGCTAGACGCAGCAGGGGTGGTGGCAGTCGTGGAAGCACCGGCCGCCGCAGACGTCGACGAACCAGCAGCAGCAGAAGAGCCAGACGACTGGCCGTTCAAGCAGCTGGTCTCAGCTAGAGAAGGCCATGAGTACTCATGCCCAAGTACTGGAATGCGATAGACGTACGGCTGCTCTGGATGGTGACGGGAGCGGACTGAGCAACGGAACCCGTGTTGTCAGTGACCTGGAAGAAGACTGACTGGCCTGCAACGTTTCTGTAAGCAAGTCGTGCGCACACGCAGATTGTACAGTCACGTACCAGAGCTGATGTTCGTCTGCCACGTGAACGGAGGGCCCTGAAGGTTAGGGTACTGCTGGAGAGCAGGCGCCTGGGGTTGACCTCCGGGCTTGATTCTGCGGATTGCGGTTAGCACTGCTACTGAGGGTGATGCCACGGACGCGACTTACTCCTACGAAGCAGAAATATACCCATTCGCATCAGGGTTTTCTCTAAGCCAGCTCGGTACCAAACTTACCAGGAAGTAGGGGGCTATTGAAAACAGAGTTAACGACTAATGACTCTTCAAGAGGGTCAATACGTACGAGTACCACCAGTCCAGGTGATCTGGACGGGCACACACTGGGAAGGTGGGTTGCTGGAGAGCAGTCAGCTTGGGGGATAAGGCGGGAAAGAGGGGGATGGCGGGGGGCACGTACGGGGTGTTGATCTGGAACTGGGCGCTGACGGCAGCGACGAGGAGAGCGACGGAGACGAGCGAGGCGGAGAGCGACTTCATGGCGTGCGGACTGAGAGAGGGGGCGACGAGCGTACCGACGGGGGTGGGAAGGCGAGAGAGCTGGGCAAAGGCAAGCTGCCAACGCGACGGGCCGATATATATACGCGGGCGCGGCCGGTGTTTGTTTGTCTCAGCGCAGGCACGTAAACTTTCCAACTGGGCTCGTCTCATCCTGCCCAACATTCGAGGCCCTTCCGACACCCTTCCACACGTTGTCTACGTCTATCTTTGCGTCCTCGGCATCGCGCCTGCCTGGCAGCACGCTGGGACAAGCAGCGTGCAGAGCACGAAGGGAATTGCAATGCGGGAGGGGCGCCCGACGAGCGGGCGTGGTCGGCCCTGGCCCCTCGGGCGTGCCGTGATGATCACGCTTTAGGCCCGTGCCGGCAGAAAAGACAGGCTTCGATCCTTCCTCCTGTCCTTGTGCTCGGCTGGGCAACAGCTTGGCCCGTGTGGGCTTGGCTGTCGCAGATACCGTGCTCGCCGTGCGCGTCCCCGTCGTCATCGTCGGGCGAGTGCAGCATGCATGCAGTCGTCTGGACGGTGGATGGGGAAGCAGGAGTGATGGGAAAACGATCGCCCGTGCATGAAATCACCCGATTGAGTTGCGAAGACGTCATCTTTCTCTGCGTGCGCACGCCTATGACGCGTTGACTCTGCCACCGTCTCAGTGCAGCTGCGCTGTGTATGTATTCTTGTACGCTGCGCTCACAGCAACACGCCATCCGCTCAGCAAGCACTTGTGAGGCTGCAAGTCGGGTTGTAGCGCGGACCACGGTAATGACACTTGCACGGATCAGAGAAGCACAAGAAGTCGTGCAGTTTTCGTGCGGTCCTATTCGTGGAACGAAGCTTCGAGGTCTGTACTATCTTCTTCACAACGGACAGAGACCTTTCTAATCCGACGTAGCAGAACGAGGGTCAGCAGGAGGATTGCTGGAAAACATGCAATGCTACTTACAGAGAGGACGCATGATGTGCGATGGGTATTCGTGATTCTCAATCGGCATCTCGCAGTCGAATAGCGTGCAGCCAGGATCGCTAGAGGAAGGCATCATGTATCTACTCCCCGTCCGCCCCGCCCTCCAGCTTCCTCAACTTCTCCAGCATGTCGCAAACCACGCCCAGCGCGATCAGACTGAAGCTGCGCGCCCCAAACACCGCCCGGTTCCGCATCCCAAAGTCCCACGCGAGCCACGCCCGCCGCAGCGCGCCCACCAGCTCCTCCGCCGACGCGTCCTTCGCCATCGGCGCCCGCAGCCGCGCGTGCTTCACGTGCCGCACCAGCTGCCCGACGTGCATGCGCATCCGGTGCATCCGGTCCCGCCGCCAGCGCGGCTGCGAGCACTTCGCCAGGATCGTCCCGATCGCGACCTCCTCCTCCGACAAGCGCACGTCCGCGTGGTCCGACAGCGCGTGCGTCAGGCAGATGTACCGCAGCTCCTCGGCGTAGTTCCGGAAGATCGGCGCGAGCGCCGCGACGTCGTGCTCGTCGTTGTGGTACCGCCCGATGTGTCGCTGGATGTCCGGGTGGAGGACGCGCGAGATGGTGTCGGAGAGCGGGGGTTCGTGCACGGGCGCGGCCGGCTCGCCGTTGGGGTACGAGGACGAAGGCGGCTTCACGGGTCGGATCTCGAAGTTGCGGAAGAGGGCCCCCAGCGCTCGCGTGGACTCGTAATAGTCAGACGGGCGGGGGTCGTTGTCTTCCGCCTGCGCATCGTCAGTACGTGCCTTACAGCGGACGAGAATCAGGATCGCACCTTCTTCCAGTCAGGTTTGGCGCGTATGAGCGTGGAGGGCATCCGCTCAGTGTCGACGGGGACGCCGTTCTTCGGGTAGTCGACCGCTTGGCTGCACAGCTGCGCCAGCTTCATGCAGTCTTGGTCGAAGGTGCCGTACTGCATCAAGATCAGATCAGCAACTGTAAACCGAGACGAAACGACGAGACGTGCCTTGGACTGATCTGAATGCGCAGGTGTGACAGGACGCTGGGTCAGCTACATGAACCCCAATATGACAGGAAGCAGCGGGAGACGCACCGGCTATCATCAAGTGCTGGTCCGCCACCAAGCCCTGTCAAACCAAGTCAGCTGCAGATCAAGGGACGAACGGCCCAATTGTTTGTACGCACCACTACGTCCGACTGCATGTACTCGACGAAAAAGTCGCAGATGTCGTCGATCGTGCTCGCGCGGTCCAGCTTCCTGGGCTCCACGCCCACATACGACGCGGGCGACGCGAGGGTCACGGGGAGGAGCGTAGGATCCTTGATCACGAGGAACTCGTCGCTGCGAGGATCGACGAAGCGTCAGACTTGTCCACACGAAGGTCTCCGAAAGACAATGTGCGAACTTACCCGTCAACGTCGCCTCCAGCGAGACAGGATGCCAGGGAGCGTTCGCCTGCGAGGATGTGCGTTAGATACGCGCAGTATTTTCCGACGACCCAGCTTTTGGTCACGCACCGACCGAAGGGAGAACGACGACGTTGCGCAGGTTGCGGAAGAAGCACAGCTTGTCGTCCGGAGGCTTTCCGATAGCCTTGACGCGTTGCACTATCAAGTCTCGTCAGTGATAAAATCGGTTATGAGGGATGCATGGCAGATGTACCGTCGCCGGGGTGAATATGAGGAGAGCGCGAGATCGAGACTTGACCTATAGAGATGCGCTGGTTAACAGTCACTCTCCCCAATGGATGCATGGCTTGCCTGAGATGTACTCCGGCTCACCGCCGTCGGGCTGCTGAACGCAGACTGACACAGTAGTACGTCAGCGGCAGGGGCAAGGTCACACAGGCATGAGTGCCTACCAAATATCTCGCCTTCATTGAGGCAGTAGACGTTCTCGAGCCCTCTGGCCACATACGCCGGTCCCTCGTCCGCGACTCCGAGCAACTGATGCGCCTCCGGAATCGGGATGCGCGCGTCGTGTTTGATCTCGCGCAGGATGTGGCTCTGCGCGAACTTAATCAGGCGTAGGATGAACTCGTTGTCCAGCACGTGCGGCGTGCTGTTCTCGCGCTTCATGCACATCCCCGCGTTCTGCAGGTGCTGCAGGATCCAGCGGAGCCCGAAGCTGTGCCCGAGGTCGTGCTTGCGGAGGAGCGCGACCGAGGCGGCGAGCGAGTCGCTCGCGGTTACTACTGCCGCCTTCGCGTGGTCTTGCAGGTCGATGAACGCCTCCTTGCGGACACCGAGGTCCTCCAGGACCATTATGAGCGGTCTGCGGGGCTTCAGTAAGCCACGGCATGAAAAGAGTGCAAGAGTGCTGGAACAACTCACCGGCAAAGTCGCGCTGTACCGGGATAGACGAACGCCTTCGCGATCTCGATCTCTGCTTCGTCTTCGTGGGGCGCCTTGTACTTGTCCATCGAGTCTCGGAGGAACATACGCTCTCCGTCGAGCGTCTCGTCCACTACCACGATACCTTTGAAGCCTAGGAAACGTCAGGGACAGCAGATAGAACCTGCTGTAGTACTGGAGCTCACCGAGGAAACGAATTTGGAACTGCAAGCAGGGATCGTGAGCTGAGGTCAACGTGACGAGGAAGACTCCAAACGTACCGCCGAGGGCTTCAGAGTCAGCTTCGCCTTGTCGGGTTGGGCCTTGACCAGCTCCTCCCAGATGTTATCGCGCAAACCAGGCGAGATGGTTCCCTGGCCATCGGTATGCCAGTACGGACTGTGACCCAGGTCGCGCATTGTATCCCATTGGTCCCTCCGTATCCGGACGGAGGGGTCGGTGCCACTGAACGCCTGCGCGATACGCGCGGCATACTTGGCAGGGATCATGTTTACCTTGCTGAAGTCACCGAGATCGCTGCGGATCTTCTCGGGGGTGACGAGCCCTTCGTCCGGGTGCTCGAAGTCGCTCATGAACCATGCCGTATGTTCACGCAGCCCAGAGGTAGAGTAGCCGAGGAACCGGAAGAGACGTCCTGCGATGTCGAGGCCCTCCTTGAGTATGCTCCCGAAGCGCTGCTCGATAAGTGAGCGGCCGCTAACCTGCAGCCACCCATGAGAGCTTGTTTCGTAGTGATGTAGGAGAAGAGGAAAGATTGGGACGTACATCCTTTGGCCACCTGATTGAAAGCCCGTTCTCGTCGCGAAACTCGACACGCACAAAATTCTCGCGGTAATCGTGGTACTTGCGTACGATGCGGTTCGATTGCGTGTCGTACGGTCCTTCAAGGAGCACTCTTGACGACGTGACGATGACGTGGTAACACTTGAGCACCCCCCGACTCTCGAGTGAGGATAGGTCCTCGTTCGCGAGGGAGCCTTCCACTGCTTCGTCCGCTGCCAGAGTCTCTTGGTCCGCTGCCAGAGTCTTCTTGAAGCACTCCACGGCCGTCTCGCTGCGTTGCTTCGACTGCAGCTTCTCCGAGAAGTGCCGAAGCACGTCCGCGGCGAACTCGGCGTCCTTCTCGTGTAACTCCTCGATGTCAGCCCGCAGGTCGTAGAGATCTCCGGTGTTAAGCAGCGCGTTCCGGAGAAGGGCGTCGAGCTGGAACGCCACGGGCCACTCGAAGTTCGTGATCCACCCTCGCACGGCTTGCATGGTTTTGGGCCTGAAGAACCCGCAGCTCTGCACGTCGATCGGGACCTTCGCGGGGGGCCGGATACCGGCTTCTGTACAGAGGGTCTTAAAGTCGTGCCGCGCTTTGGGGTCATCGAGGACCAGACGTATCTGGTAAGCGAACTGGCTGATGGCTTGATGAGGCTTATCGAGGTAGGGCAAACGTTCCCGGAAGTCCCGATTGTCTTTCTTGCGTTCGCCGGTATACGCGCGATACATCTCTTGCCGCTCAAATCTGGGTGGGCAATAGAGCTCAAAGCAGGTGTCTAGCCCGCGTATTCAGAATCTGACTAGACACAGTCGAGTGGATGATCGCAAAATGAGCAACTCACGATAGTCGCCAGCCGCATTGACACCGTAACCGATCTTCTTGATGTTGGACAAGTCAATCACGATATGGGTGGACGTGTATTCCGTCACACAGTTTCCCATCTATAGCCGAGCTTGTCGGTCAGTCACTAAGGGCGTGCGACGTGTAGGACAGCGCTTGCCTCGATGCGGAGAAGCTTGCGGTCATAATCCAAACCGAGGAGGCCCGAGAACGTGTCCGTACGGCGTATCTCGTACTCATTGGAGAAGGTCCTGTTCGCAGTGGGAGGATCGTCCGCACGACGGAAGTACACCCCAAACTGAATGACGCTGAGCACGATGCGGAGCGGTCCTATGCGACCGAGCCGAGCCTCCCTCTCCTCTTCCAAGATGGGGTCGATGTAAGGCGTCCTGTTCAGCGCCAGCACATGTCCGCGCGGAGGGTTTTTCTCGCTCCTTCGAAGCCAGAGCTTCCGGCCTTGCACTTCGATCCTGTTTCCTCGCTGAAACGCCCACCGCAAAAACCGCTCGCCCAGCATTCGGTCAGGGAGGATGACTACGGCTGTGCCGTTGTTCGCCAGGCTCCCCGGCCCAGGCTCCCTGAACTGCACCTCGAAGTTCCTGCAGCAAGGTATCGGGGTCAAGCATGGAGGTAGGCAAGCACAGTTGGACTCACACTGGCCGGGCCTTGTGGGCCGTTGGGTCGAAGAATCGCTCCCCATGGAGTACTTCGGCGAATGCACGTTTGACTTCCCATTTCGTTGCGGTGTAGTTCAGGTCAGACACTTCGATCTCCATGAAGAGAACGTAGTGGGTTGAAGATTACGAGTGGAAGGGAGTGCGGTCCTGATGTCGCCGAGAAATCCAGCTGCTCACGATGCTTATGAACTGGCGCGGGTGGCAACGTCAAAGCACTCTGCAAGGCGTTTGTCTTATGGAAGCTGCCGCAGGCCCGCTGAGAACGCCTGGGCCCGGGCAAGATAGTGGTGCTGCAGCATGTAGCACATGAAGTGCTAGGGCTTTCCGCCTGTAGAAGACTGCTGCGGTAAGGAGACAACGCGAAGCTGCACCGTTGACGCGCGATCCACCGCACCAGCCGCGTGAACCGATGGTGACGCTTGCAACAATTGACCCGAATTGGCAAGTCTAGTGGTTTGTAATTGTACGCGGAGTCGGATCGTCTGCAAGTGGCATACATATCTTAACTCGCCTTGGATCATGACGTACAACTAACTACCGTTATGTAGTGCGGCCGACTGGGTTCAAACCATGAGTAGTATCCCGTCTACGGAAGAAACCCGAACCCACGGCATTTGACACATCGACAGCCCCACTTTCAAGCCTTGAAGGACCTCGTACTATCCCGAACATTATTTGAAGGTCACACGCAATAAGAATATCAACGATGCGGTCTATAGTATGGTCATACATTCCCAATCATCTTCTTTTCGATTTCTACACTGTCTACTCAGTGGGCCAGACGAGGCACACACCATCGTCTCCCGCACTAACGACAACGCCTCCGCCCAGGCCGAGGGCAGCACCAAGGATAGGGCCGTGGTGACCCTTGTGCTCACGGACTAGGGTTCCCGTCCGTGCATCCCACGTCCTGAGCACCTTGTCAACAGAGCCAGATACGATGAGGTGCGCCTTTGGTGGCGGCAGGTGATGTAGAGACGTTACTGCGTCCTGAGCGAGTGAGGATGCGTCAGAACGTTCCCTGCGCAGGAAAGTGTGTGCGGAACTCACCCCATGTTCCAGAGTCGCACGAAGCCTCATCGTACTGAGGTCCCATATGCACGCCTTCCCATCCGTGGCACCCGTGACGACGACGCCTCCAGACGCTGCTGCCGCACCACCAGACAAGGGGCCGGGGGTGGCAAGCTCGACAAACTCGACCGCTTCCACGCTCTCGCCCTCCTTGTGCCCAGCTAGCGCACCGACGACGTCGCCCTTGCTCAGACTGACGACCCGGACGCCACCAGACGCACCGCCTACGACGGCCAGGGTTGAGGCAGGATTGATCGCCAGGGAAGTGATGCCATCCAGAGCGAAACGCGCGTCGGTAGGAGTCAACTTGAACACGGGCGATGGGGAGCGGGGATCCCAGTAGATCAGGGTGCCTTCGGCGTCCGCAGTTACTATACGCTTGCCGTCCGGAGTAAAGTCGCCACATGTTACAGGGCCCATGTGGCCGGCAAACACCTGCATGGTATTCCCAGAGGGGACTAGAACGGTGGTGTCAAAAGCTGCATAGCGCAAGGTTTGCGAAATGCATGCTTACGCTGCCACAGCCATACGGTTGTATCGTTTGATCCTGCGAGCAGCACATTGCCTTTAGGGTGCCACCGTAGCCACTACAGGAGACACGGGTTCAGAACCGATTGATGACATGCTAGATAGTCATGCAAGTGCTTACCATGACTTCGTCCGGGCCCGTCAGCTCCGTTAAGAACTCCCATGTCCGCCAGTCCTCCTTGCCTACCCTCCGCCATATCCGTACCTTGCCATCCATCCCGCCTGTCGCGACAAGCTCGCCGTCTGTGCTGAACCCGGTGGAGGTGACGCTGTCCGAGTGGCCAGTGAGCTTGACTAGCTCCTCGCCCGTCATGAAGTCCCAGATGTAGCCGAGGTCATCTTCGCCTCCGGACACGGCTATGGGGGCAGTAGGATGCGTCGAAACCGCGAAGACGGAGCCTTTGTGGTTAGGGAAGTGTTGTGTAGAGTTGTCCTCGTACACGATTGACTCGTCGGGCATAGGCTCCCCCTCCATTCCCTCTTCGTCGTATTCTTCCATCGGGTGGTCACCGTCGTCCGCGACCTCGATGAGGACATCGTTCGGGTCGATGTACTCGTCTCCCTCCTCGCCCTCGGCTCCTTCCTCGAAGTGCTCCTCTTCGACGCGTTCTGAGGCCATTTCACGAGATATTTACAGAGAGAAAAGCAGAGTATGTGTGCGAGACTGCTCAGCGGTCCAGCCTGACTTTATAGAGCTTGAACGGGTGGTAGAAAGCTGAGTAGATGGCTGAGTAAAGCCAGCCAGGGCCTGTGCTGCTTTCAAATCCTGGATCGTGCATCCTCCGAGATTTTTGTCAGATCTAATCGCGAGATTGGCAGTTATCTCCCCGGATTTGGCCACGTGATCCGAGGAACGCGACCTGCCAGTGCGCGGTGCGCGCCGCCGCCTCTTCGCCGCGCGCGGTCGGTTAGGATCACCGTGACTATGTTCGCGCGCGTGCTGGCCAGGTTCATCCGCTTTTCGATGCTTGACCAGACGCAAACAGGTTCGACTAATATTGTTGCGGCCGTGCGCACCACCGTTTGCTCACTGCGCAGTCGCACGAACACACCAGACGAGCTCACCACTCGCAGCGAGGAGCATGATCGCCCCGGTGCCTCTATACCAATCGCAGATGATCAGAAACCCGGCGGGGCGGAGGACACACAAACGATCACCAAGCTGCCTGCAGACCCAGCAGAGACAGCAGCAGAACCTCAAGCACGCGACTCCGCGAAGTCAGCAGAAACGGTAAGAATATGTTCCCACTGGGTTGCCTCCTTCCTGCGCATGCCTCTTACAAGCTCGATATATAGCTTAGATCAGCTTTACCACTCCCAAAATCAGGACCATCGTCCCCCAGATCCGATACCCCAGCATCTCCTTCCTCCATCTCGTCTACTCCTTCCTCCCCATCCTCCCCCGAAGCCCCGCCGCTTGTCATGTCTTCATTCGGAGATATCCTTCGCCCCGTAAAGGCCAAAGGGTGGTCATTTCGGAAAGTCGAGTGGATCAGCAGATATCGATGCGCGAAGGAGGCACCTAAAGAGCTGCGGCTAATCACCTGGAACGTCGATTTCATGGCCCCAGGAAGCCGCGAGAGGCTTCTTTGCATCTTGTCCTATCTCCAGAAGTCCGTCCTCTCCTCTCCGCCAGAGCCCTCCTGCATCCTTCTGCAGGAGCTTGAGGAGGAGAGCTTGGTGGCCCTCCTCTCGAACGAGTGGGTGCGCAAGTACTACGCCGTGCTCCCCGCAACCAACAAGTACTGGCGGGTGCACTACGGCAATGCCACGCTCGTATCCCGCAGCATTCCATTCCAAAACCCCCAGATGCTCGACTTCGTCAATAGCCGCATGGGTCGCTCCGCTATCTTCGTGGACATCCCTATACTCTCACCACATGGCGTCCGTACTGTCCGAGTCGCGAACGCCCACCTCGAATCCCTCATGCAGGGACTACCCGCACGCCCGGAGCAGCTCAAAGCCATTGCTGAGTTACTCCAGGCGAACGATGTGGACGCCGGCGTCGTTGGCGGCGACATGAATATGATCGGGGACAGAGACGATCAGAATATCCACGTTGCCGCAGGTTTAGACGATGCATGCCTATTCCCCGACGACCCATCATCCCATACATGGGGCTATCAGCCTCCCTCCAGATACCCCCCACGGAGGATGGATAGGGTCTTCTTTGTGGGCGAGCAACTGATCGTGGACTCCGTCGAGGTCATCGGTAAGGGGTTGCGCACGAAAGACGGCCGCTGGGCCAGTGATCACTGCGGCCTCGTTACTACGCTATCCTTCTCAGGTACCAAGGATTGATGGGTCGTTACCTCCATGCTTACCATTTCCGCCATCTACGAAACTCGGCTTTGACATCGCTTTCGAGGCAGCATTGTGACTTCCTTGTATCAGCTAAGACACTCCTTGCTTTCCTCGCCCTCATGCTGTACTTTGTAGCTGTTGCACACTGCATGTTGTCATATATAGGTACAGAGTCGTTCACTTATGTCGTCTTCCCCCTACTAATGATATCTGTATCTTTTCTAGTGATTTCCCTGCGGGCGCGTACCGAGCTTCGGCCCAGCTTGCGCAATCGTCCGAAATGAAGAGCTACTCCAGCTCTGTGTTCGTACTTCTTCCCTCCTTCAAGTCGGTTGCCTGTTCGATTATCACTGGGGGTTCAAGGTAACCGCTGCATCGTCGTCGATGGACCGAAGGCTTTCTCGACACGATGGGCGAAGGCTCGCAAGCCAGAGGAACCTAGGTTTGTGACGAAGTGTCCGCGGACCAGATTTACTCATCTGGAACAGGTCACGATGCCTCGCTTCTGGCGCTCTGTTCCCCCGCATCCCGCGGAAGCAAGCTGAGTCTAATATGGTCTGCACCCGACCAGAGGGTGCATTATCATATGATACAAGCCGTCCGCGCGTATCGATAGCCGTGAAGTTGATTGCTCACTTGAACAAGGTTCTGCGACGGGTAAGTAACTTCGGAAAGCCCTGCTCATGCAGGCATGTGCAGAACCTCCGAACCTGCGGACCCTCGGCGAATGTGGGGTGAGTACGGCCGTGCGTGTTTGCCCTACTCCAAAACCTTGGCGCTGATGGCGTTCGTGTCAGTGCCCTGTAGGCTGGTGCACATACAGTAAGACCACGAGCTATCAAAATTGTGCTCGTTCCGTGCAGTCTCAACATCGTCAAGTCAACAGCGGACCCGGACAGCGTTCTATACTCGCTCTGTTCGTTCGCCTACAGTCACGCATTGCCCATCAGCCGAGCCTTTCATCGTGCGAAGTTTCCCCGAAGCCAACCAGATGCTCTCAGTGCCCTTCTCATCAGATGGGCCGCGCTTTCACACCACGCGCCGGTCTTTTTCCGCACTTTACGGTCTCTTTCAGTGAGAAGCGAGAAGGAGGCCAGGGATGACCTGCGGTTCCTGACCCGTACCCCGCATTACCCCAGATATCATCCAGATCGCTGCGCCACTAACCTTGAAACAGGCATCGGGCGCGGTTTGGTCGGGAAGCGAGGATGGCATCTCAAGGAGAGCCAGCCTCCCATGAATATATAGCGGCTCCGGATTCCCATGGGCATGCGATGGTACCCTCTCTTACGTCCCCTCGCTCGCGTACAAAGGCCCACCGGCAGCGATCGCCTCCTTTTCGAGGATGGCTCCCACTGAATGGACTGTCGTCGACTTCATCCACCGAGGTCCCTGGTGGAGAAATCATGGTACGTGTCCCTCCATACCCCTTTCCCCGGGCGACTATACGGATAGTTGTTATCATGTAGGCATTCGCCTACTGAATCTACTGCTGGTTGTCCCCCTTTTGACGGCTTCCATCAACGGGCTTGACTCCTCATTGGTGAATGGTGGGTCGTAGTTCTCTTTCTTGCGCGGCAAACGATGTGCTCTGACACCAGTCTCGTGTTCTTACAGGCCTACAAATCTTGCCCGCTTGGCAAGATTTCTTCAAGCACCCGAACGGCAAGACATTGGGTGAGTAGCCTCGGACATGCCGACGACTCCCTCTCTAAAGCCGCGATTCTCCCCAGGTCTTATCAGCGCTGCTCAGGTCATTGGCTCTATCGCTGTAAGATATGTACATTGGGCGCACTAAGAGCACCACCTCATGTGTCGGCGTCATAGGGCCTCCCGTTCGCCCCGTTCGCCGCGGACAACCTGGGCCGACGGCCAACACTTTTCATAGGAGCCGTGATCATGCTGGCTGGCGTCGCCCTCCAGAGTGCGGCTTTCAATATCGGCATGTTCATTGGAGCACGAGGCCTCAGTACGTCACGAGCAACTCTCATACCCGTCTTCTCTCATTCTGAAGACGTAACAGTCGGCTTCGGACTCACATTCGCGCTCAACGCGGCACCCCTACTCATAACGGAGCTTGCATATCCGACACAGGTGCGGGACGCCGCATCGCCCGTTCATTTACCCTCTTCTAATAAGAATCTGGACAGCGCGGCAAGTTGACGTCCATGTACAACGCATCTTGGTATCTTGGGAGCATCTTGTGTGAGTGAAAGTCCTATCCCGCGAACATGGGCGTCACCTGACGTCAAGAAGCGGCTTGGGCGTGCTTCGGGGCATGGACCGGCGCGGGGACCTCGCCGTGGTCATGGCGTGTACCGACACTTGTACAAGCTCTCGGTCCAGTAATACAGGTAATGCTGATATGGTGAGCGTTCAGTAGGAAATGGCAGGGGGAGGGGCTCAGAGACTCACGGGCCGCATAGGATGGTTCCGGAATCTCCCCGGTTCCTCGTGGCCAGAGGCTTGGTGAGCACTGACACACGAGCCGCAAGTGCACTGTCACTGAGATGTCACTACAGGAGTCCAAGGCGGCTAGCGCGCTTGCTCGATTCCATTCCATGACGAATGACGAGCGCGACCCGCTCATCGTCTTCGAGATGGCACAAATCCGGCACGCGCTGAAGATGGAAAAGGAGGCTGCGACGAGCACTTCTTTCACCACCCTTTTCTCGACCCCAGGCAACAGGAAACGAATGAGCATCATTATCGCCCTCGCTGTTTTCTCGCAATGGAGGTCAGCGTCTGGCATGAGCCGTCGATTGTCGTGGTGCTGATACGTCGACTCTGAGCAGTGGGAATGGTCTGGTCTCGTACTATATCAACCTGGTCCTGGAGGGAGTCGGTATCTCAGATGCAGGAACGAAGGCTGCCATCAATGGGGGACTTCAGGTTTGGATCGCTCGTTCGCCCGCAGATTGCATGCACTTACTGACTGTCGGCGAAGGTGTGGAATCTGATAGCGGCAATGTCAGGCGCATTGTTGGTCGACAAACTCGGCCGGAGAACACTCTTCGTCATCTCGAATGTTGGCATGCTGATCGGTAAGATTATCTTCCCACTCGGCGTACCGGACGCACTACTCATCGCTACCGTGTGGGTAGATTTCGGAGTATGGACGCTCACTACCGCTCTTTTCAATACTATGGACAATGCGAGCGCCGCTAAGGGTCAGTCACTCTCGTGGCTAAGCTGCCGTCTTTCGTAAAGCTCAAGTATCCGTCTTGAAGCGACCATTCCCTTCATTTTCATCTTCTACTTCTTCTATGACATCGCCTACACGCCTATGCTCATCGCCTACACACTGGAAATATTGCCCTTCAACATTCGCGCGAAAGGCTTCGCTGTTATGGTACGTTCGCCTATCGATACTCGACTTTCGCTTTGCGTTGACAGAGTTACTGCGATTAGAACCTTGTCGTCTCGCTCACACTAGCCTTCAATCAGTTCGTAAACCCATGGGCCTTGGATGCACTTGGCTGGAAATACGTGCGTATCCTGCGCGTATCCTCGAAAGGCTTGACGCTGGTACTCATACCTCACTGCCTTCCACAGTACCTCGTCTACTGCGGGTGGCTAATCATCGAGCTCGTCTTCGTCGTCGTCTACATCATCGAGACGAAAGGTTCGTCTGTCTTTCGGGCCACAAGCGTAGCTTCTCTGACCACCCCCTGCACGCTGTTAGGCCGGACACTGGAAGAGACAGCAGCGCTGTTCGATGGCGAGCAGCAGCCGCAGGCGCTCATGCAGACCGGCGGGGAGGCCGCAACGATGTCGATGGGCGTCGCTCGGGGCCCCGGCGTCTGGATCGAAGAGGAGAAAAGCACCGTCACCGACATCGTAGAGATGCGCGACACGACGCCGCGGCGCATCGGCGAGTGCAGCAGGTGGATGGAGCGAGTGGACGAGGAGTCCGGGAGCTCACAGGACGCGAGGTCTTCAAGTTATGAGGCGGTCTGAACGCTATAAACTGGTGGAGAGGGCCTCGTTCCATATTATCTCTCGTCCTATACCTGGTAATGGCCGGGTATACCCTGTTGTTATGTACATCATCGGCACCGTCGCATTACGCATTCCCCCCCCCCCCCTTGCTTGCGTTGCTATCGTAGTTCCGTCGTCTGTCACCTGTCGCCCATGACAATGTATTACTAGCTCTCCACGTCCTCCTTGACCCAGACCTGCAACGCCCCGAAAGGGCAGGTGAAGGAAGCCCACCCATCGGTACCGACTTCGACGACCAGATCCCGGGGGTGGAACAATGTCCGGTACCGATTGCCCGCGTTACTCTGTCTCCCGGTCAGCACGACAGGGTTCTCGGGACAAGGCGACATTCATACCAAGCCGATATCCATCCGGATAGTGTGCACCGGAGTCTGCCCTGCGTTAACGCTTCCCACATCTGTAAGAGGACGCTTCCCTGGCACCCACGAGACCGTACTCACCTTTCCTGCTTACTTGGGTCATCAGCGTTGCTAATCAGCACCGCGCAGCCCCCACGCTTGTGCCCATCGCCCTTCCGCACAAAGCCGATGCAATTCACTTCCTGGAAGTAGTTCACGCGTGGCCCGTACGCAAACTTCTTCCGGACATCCATCAGACGACGCAGACCCTGCGCTACGTTCTCGTCGTAGCATTCCTGGTTGGGATAGAGGTCTCCATAGAAGACACATCTTCGGGGCCATTCAGAGAGAGGCACGCGATTGGAGGAAGGGTGAGCAGGGATGGTTGACTCGTGAGAGCAGACAGGTATGAACTCACGGGTGGCCTTCGCCATAGAGTAGGATGATGGCGTACGCCTGCAGCTTGAAATTGCTACCAACCTAGCTCAAGGTCAGAAGGGCGACAGAACGGAAAACCTCCGGCAGAGGTGCATGAGAGACGCACCCAGCTCTCTAGCGTTTGTCCGATTTGCTGCGCATGGGTAATGTGAGTTGAGCTCGGGTGTGATAGAAGACCTCCTAGTTACCGTACTAGGAGCACCGGTCAACACGCTCGGCAGTTTGAGAAGCAGGAAACTTACTCGTGATTGTCTACGAAGGTTACGGCGTCGCCCGGCCTGTACTTGAGGATTGTGCGGTCCAGAATCATTCGGAGGTCGTAGCCTGAACCTGCTTTGCTCGCGTCGTGGAACTTGTAGTGCAGCGGGACGTCAAAGAATGTGACCTGCGCCGTACATCAGCTTAGTCTGAGACCATCGTGCTCAGTGTCCATTACTGACGAGTCCCTCGAAGACTCGAATATATGGCTTGATCAAGTCAATGCTTTGAAGTGTGTCAGCAGGGTGCGGAGGGCTCTGGAAACGGTCTCCACTGACTTGCTCGACCAATACTCGGCTACGGAAAACAAGTCGTTCCGTCCGAGTGTCTCACGAACATGTTTGATCTTTCGCACAATAAGCGACATGCCGTCTTCACAAGGAGCAGACCGACGTACGAAGCTTAGCAGGAAACGACGATCCATATGCTTGATAGCGTCCAGACGAAACCCTGCAGCACCTGTAGTCTTCAACAAGCCAGTCGGTCACAGCATTACGACGTATATGAAAGGAGTGGCACCTGTAGAACCCAGCGGCCCCATGTCATGAGATCCTTCCGTACCTCAGGATGCCGGTGATCAATCTGTAACAGTGAGTACCGAGTCGTTAAGTTATCGCCGCTGAACGTACGTCTATCCCCAGCAGGTAGTCGTAGTTCCCCAGCTCAGCGTCAACCCAGCGGGACCAGCCTCGATGTTTCGAGCTCGCAATGCGATAGACACCCTTCGTGCGCGTCCGGTGATCCCAGTCGAGCCCTGGATGTACATAATTATGCATGCATCTTTGCTCCAGTAAACGATATAGGCCGCTACCTGTGAAATGCTCGTGAGTCCACTTGAAGCTGCTGTACTGACAAAATATCAGGACAAGGCAGTCCTGATGCTGACGAAAGACCCACTTTATTGCCTCTCCCAAGGAAGTCGAATGCAGTCCAACCCTGCGTACATGCAGTTGAGTATCAGCACCAGGGTAGCAGTTGAAGCGCTCACCTCAATCTCTCGTGCAGGACCAATGTCCTTCATACGGTTCTCCGGATCGACTTGGACGGCCATGAACTTCTCCGGTCTATCGGCTCCCAGTTTATGCTGTGTGGCGTGAGCGATACGTCCGCGGAGGACAGGTGAAGCTTACGTTGAGAACGGCGTCAATCAAGACGTCGATACCATGAGCATTTGCTGCTGCTATAGCACTGACGAGCTCCTCTTTGGTGCCCCATCTTGTTGCAATGGTGCCCTTCTGATAGAACTCTCCTAGGTCCCACTGTGAATGTGAGCTCAGTATGCTGCGTTCACGTCTGACACACGCCGTGGTAAGAGAAAGAGCCGATTTTGCATGAATGGCTTTCCGTAATGAACAGGGTGGAGAATACAATGGCCCGCATACAGTCCAGTCGCATGTTCGAAGGGGACCTTGGCATAGAGAAGCGTCCACTGACCAAGTCGTAGGCGTCATAACCCTGTCCCTCCTGGGGCTATGTGTGAGAAGGCGTATTTCCGTAATCAGCGAAGCACATCCTAGTACCTTTCGCATGGCCTTATTTGGCGGCGGAAGCCATACTTGAGTGACCCCGAGTGCTGCGAGGTCGGGTACTTCACTTTCAAAGTGTTTCCACCAGCTCATTTGCGGATGGCTGCTTTCCCATGTGAAGAATTGCAGCTGTAGGCCTATTCAGCCCCTTGGATGTGAAACAGTCCATTTGCTCCAGGACGCACCAAGAGCGGGTTCTCGTCTCCGCCTTTTGGACTTAGTCGCATGTTAGGCAGAGCCGGAGGAGGATTCCGCCAGAAGGCAAGCCGCTCCCAGGCGAGAAGGAGGTTATTGGTCAAGACATCCCAAATCATATCAAAGGCCAATCGCAGACAGACGAGGTGATGGCCAGACGCGAGATCCCAGGTGAGCTATCTCGTCGTCGCCGACGTCCTCGAGGCTGAGCTCGCCGCGCGCTGCCCCGGAGTCACCCTGGACGCGATCGACTGACGCGTGGGTCATGTGCTCGAGTCCGCCACAGCGGAGTTCGTGCAGTACGAGCTCCGACCAACGCGTCCTTTATAAACGTCTCGCGTCGGAAATCTGTCTTCACCGTTGCGGCCACCACGCGCCGCTGCGCTCTCTGTCTGCGTTCCGCACGACGTTAGGGCACGGCTCAGGCGCGCTTCTTGAAGCTCTGTGGTGGTTCCGAGCGAAAAGCCTACTTAATCGCTCCGTTGGCTTAGCACCTACGTCGAACGGAGTTTCATGCTTCGGCGACATCCTAGCTAGCACAGTCTTCTGTGTCCATCCCTTTTTCCTCGAATATATCATCCTTGTGGTTTGCGTATGAATCTGTCCGACGGAACATTCAGCTGGAAGAAATACGAACCGCGCGGTAACTGCTTAAATGCGGTCTCCGGGACGTGCAGGACACTCACGTAGCGATGCCCAAGAAAGGTGTTCTTAACTTCGGTAATCCCTACTGCGGAACCTCACTCAAAGCATTCAAGATGTATAGTTCAACGCAGTCGGCCATCGCGTGTACTTACACATCAATGCTGTCGGAAGTACGCTACTCGAGGACTGATATTGTTCGCAATCTTCGGCTCCGGAACGTCCTCTGTCGAGGCTTGCAGACGCACTCCACAACGCGCTAGGCCAGCAGATTCATGGTGTGTATCAAATCGCCACGTCTTGTACAGATAACAGCTATCGACGGCGAAGGAAGCTCCCGAAACCAGTAGTTATACTCGCTCGGGGCTGCTGGACAGGTGCCTCTGACCCCTCCTTGATGGGCGATAGTTCCGTCGGTATGTTCAACGTCCCATCGCCCTAGACGCGACACGGCATGGAGTCAGCGTTTATGCTGCATCGAGAAATCGAAGATAAGGGTTTGCTCACCTCTAGGCTCCACTGAAAGCTCGTCGGTTGCGCGCTGGGGAACAAGTTGATCTTGCGTTTCTTCTTCTTGCCCGCTGCAGCATCGCCCTCGCCCTCTGCAGCACCCTCTTCGTCTGCGTCCGACTTGCTTTTTGCTGCGGCGCTCGCTGTGCTCGCTGGCACTCCTGGCGTCTTTCCTTTGTTCGTAGAGCCCTTGGGCCGACCGCGTGGTCGCCGTGCAGGTAGCTCTTCGTCCTCTTCTGCAGTTGCCGCGGCCTTTTTGGCACGTTTCTTCGGCGCTGGCGCCTCGTCCTGGCTGTCTTGAACAACGTCCGCTTTCCTCTTGCCCTTCTTATCAGGCGCACTTGGTTTCGGCTCGACGATCTGCACCTCGCTGTCGTCTTCGTCTGCCGTAGGCTGGCGCTTGCGCGGCTTCTTCTCCTTGTCTTTCTCCTTGGTAGGCTTCCGTTTCGACGCGGGGGCAGCCGAGGCATCGTCCTGGTCTTCGGTGTCTTCCGGCAAGGGGACTGCACGTTCTTTGCCTTTGCCCTTGGATTTGCTCTTGGGAGGTGGTTCTACCTCTTCGATATCGTCGTCATCGTCGTCGTCAGGTGGTGGCACGGCAGCCTTCGCTTTGCTTGAGCCCTGCGGAGTAGGTCGCTTCTTCTGCAAACGCGACGAGGATGGTGAGGCTTGTACGGTGATGTCTTCCTCTTCGAAGGGCTCCGGCTCGGCATGCCTCGTGGACGGCTCTTTGGACTGGCGATTGGCGTCAACAACGGGAATGAGACAAGGGACGCAAGGCTGATAAAGAGCATACCGGTCTAGCTGGCTGTGAGCGCGCAGCAGCAGCGAGCTGGGCCCGTGTCTCCTCCAGCTGCACATTCTGCTTCTGCAGTTGAACCTGGAGCTTCTCATACTGCTCTTCCAGCTTCTCCAGCTCTGCCTGCAGGCGTTCCGCGTCTTCTTGTGCCTCCTCAGTCGCTTTCTGCAACAACCGTGAGCTCGCGTCCACTACGCACCCTCCACAAGTAGTTCCAGTACCCACCGAGTGTGCCGCCCACGACTCCTTGTACTTCTCGAGCTTGCGCTGCAGCTTCTCCATGTGAGCATTCTGCTCGGCCTTCTGCTTGTCCGTGTCCTCCTTCTCCGTCTCGAGCTGCTTAACTCTGACCTCGAGCTCAATGCGCGCTTTGCGGAGAGCCTCGAGGTCGGCGTTCTCTCGGCTCTCCAGTGTCGCCCACTTGTCCACTTGCCGGCGGAGAGAGCTGACTGTAGCCTCGGACTCGGCATACTTCTTCTCGAGATCGTCGTGGGAGGTCTTGATAGTCTCGTACTGCAGCGATACGCGCTCCAAGCTCTTGGTCGTCCGGTCGGAGGCTGCAACGAGAGTCGAGTGCTGCACGCGTAAAGTAGATAGGGCTTCCTGGCCAAGCGCAGAAGGCGTTCAGGAACGTGATATGTAGCTGAGAATCGGCTACAGCTTAGACGTACTTCGGCCATCTCCTTCTCCTTGAGAGCCTTCGCCTGTTCCTCCGCCATCTGCTTCAGCTGTTCAGCGAGCTCTGCACACCGTACCTCCAGTACGGCAGCGGTCTCCTGGGCGTGCTCCTCCAGCTCCTCGACCAGCTCCTCCTTCTCCGCCGCGGCCTCCTCCAGCTCCCGTTCTTGCTGTACAATGCGCTGCTCCAGCTCGAGTTCCTTCGCCTGGAACATGACCAGCCGGTAGTCACGCTGCATGCGCAACAGCTGCTCCGTGCGCAGCGCCTCCTTAGCCTCCAGGAGCGCGACCCGTGCGTGATCGAGCTCGTTCGCCGTGCGCAGGTGCGCGATCCGGTGCGCACTCTGCAGCGAGTCGCAGCCCTCGCGCCATTCCGCCCGCTCGGCCTTCCACCGCTCCTGGATCTGCGCGACGGCGTGGCTTGCGCTCTCCTTCTCCTCCTGGACGGCCGCCTTGAGCTTGGAGATGGTGTGCTCGAGGGTCTTGTTCCGTGCGACGAGGTCTGCGATGTGTTTCTGCTGATTGGCGACCATGGCCTCGTTCGGATCGACCGAGGAGGCGGAGCGGAGACTGGCATGGCTATCGCGCATCATGATGCCGAGAAGGGGGTTCTTATACTCGACGTTGTGGCCGCTGGTTGAAGAGGGATGCGTAGTCCAGGGCAAGAAGAGGAGAGCTGCATAAGAACGGAGAGAGTCAGAGCAACAGCTTTAAGAGCGAGGAATATCTGAGAGCACTATCCGACCAGCTGTTACAGTCAAGCAGTACTAATAGTGTAGTGTCCTCGCCACTCGCCGCAGGCCCTGACACACGCCACGCGCGTCGTTCAAGTTGGCCGCGCGAACGCGGGTCACGTGCCCATATATCACCGTGGCACCGTGTTACTGTCAGCGCGTCCATCGGAGCCGGCGACGAGAGTCCCAGCAGCAACCATAGCTCGCTCAGCTTACTTCAGCGTTCTGGGACGTTGCACCAGATCTCGGAGCAGGCTGAGCAAGTCGTAAACTGGTATGACATTCCTCGAGCATCATACAAGGAATCGTGGTGGGCTACAAGAAGAGAGCGGTCACGAAAGCACAGACTAGGGGTACAAGCAAGCATGAGTGAAACAGATAGAAATAAGCAAACGATACAGCACATCCAATTCTCAAGATCCCATCCAATGTACACGCGACCCACGCGGCGTTGGATTACGCCATAGCCCATCCGTCCGGGTCGTCATCCCCAGCAGGTGTTGCTGGAGTCTCGTCGTCGTCGCCGCCCCAGGCCATTGCTGCCCCCTTCTTCTTCGCAGCCCGCTTCTGTGCCTTGGTGAGGGGCTTAGCAGCGGCAGGCGCCCCAGAAGATGCCCGAGAGATGGCGTCCGGAGTTGCGGGCGTCGCTGGGGTTGAGGGAGTGGCTGCAGCAGCTGCCGCACCCTTGCCCTTCTTGCCCTTCTTGCCTTTCACGGTGACTGCGGGACCCCACTCGTCGTCCAACTTCTTCATCTCCTCCTCCTCCTTCCTCTTCGCCTCAGCCGCCTCCTCCTCTGCTTTCTTTGCGGCTTCCTCGGCTTCAGCTGCGGCCTTCTTCGCGGCCTCCTCTTCCTCTTCTTTCTTCTTGGCCTCTGCTGCCTCCTCCTCCGCTTTCTTTGCAGCGGCGGCAGCGTCATCCTCGGCTTTCTGAGCCTCAGCCGCAAGAGAGTCGGCAGCGGCTCGCTCCTCTGCGGTCTTGGCAGCAGCCGCGGCGGCGGCAGCAGCCTCCTCTTCGGCCTTCTGGGCGGCCTCCGCCTCCTCCTTGGCTTTCTCCGCTGCTTCAGCGGCCTCCTGCTCAGCCTGCTTCGCGTCCTCCTCGGCCTTCTTTGCAGCGGCGGCAGCCTCTTCATCAGCTTTCTCGGCCTCCGCAGCCTCCTTCGCCTTGCGCTCCTCCTCCTCTTTGGCCGACTTCTCCTCAGCCTCGCGCGCCTTCTTCTCCGCGAGCTCCTTCTTCTTCGCCGCCTCTCTCTCCTTCTTGGACATCTTCTTAGGTGTCTTCGTCCCCTCCTCCTTCTTCGCCTCTTCCTCCTTCTTGCGTTTCTCCTCCTCCTCGGCCTGCTTCCGCTCCTCCTCGGCCTTCTTGGCAGCCTCCTCCTCCTCCAGTCGCTTCTTCTCAGCCTCGGCCTCGGCCTCCGCTTCGAGACGCTTCCGCTCCTCTTCAGCCTTGCGCTCCTCCTCCTCCCGTCTGAGGCGCTCTTCCTCTTCGCGCTTCGAGCGCTCTTCTTCCTCACGCTTGCGCTGCTCCTCCGCCTCCCTCTCCGCCGCGCCGTTGTCCGCGGCAGCAGCCGGCTGGGCAGCGCCGCCGCCCCACCCGAACGACCCAAAGCCGCTCGCCATGTTGCCAAACGTGCTTGTGACGGCACCAAAACCGCTCGCTGGCTTGCCGAACCCGCCAAAGCCGGTCCCGACGCCGCCGAGGCCGAGGTTCGACGCGGACGTGCCGCCGCCGCCGCCCCAGGACGGCCCGGAGAGGAAGTCGGAGAAGAGCCCGGTGCTGGAGGCCGGCGCGGGGTCGGGCACGGGCGTGCTCCAGAGGTCGGCCATGGGCGACATGACGCCCGCTGGCGGAGGCGCGTCGACGACCTGGTCGGGCAGCGGTGGCACGACGGGCGCGTCGCTGTCTCCGCCAGGAGGGGGCTGCAGACGATGTTAGACATCCTGCTGACCATCGACCGACAGTAGTACTTACGTGGGTGACTTCGGTCAACAACGCAGGCTCCGCCAAGGCAGGGAGCTCTGCGGGTGGAGCAGGCGCTGGTTCCGGAGCAGGCTCGGGCGCAGGCTCGGGCTTCGGTGTCGCGGCGCGCGAGACAGCAGCGGGAGTCTCCGCCTTCGGAGTAGGAGCCTTCGACACAGCCTTGGGCGTCGCGGCCTTGGACTGGCTCTGCGGAGTCGCAGCTTTTGATTGGCTCTGCGGCGTAGGCACTTTCGACTGGTGCTGAGGCGTAGGGACCTTCGACTGGCTCTGCGGAGTCGGCACCTTCGACGTGGCCGCGGGAGTCGGGGCCTTTGAGCCCCAAGTGGGCGTCGCGACCTTCGATGCGGCAGGGGTAGGGATCTTCGACGCAGCGGCGCTCGGCGCCTTCGACACGGCAACTGGCGTCTGTGGCGCCGTCGCCGGAGGCGGGGTAGGGGCCTTGGAGCGTGCCGGGGTCGCGTACGACACCACAGAAGGCGTGCGCGCCGGGGGAGTGGCGTGCTGCGAAGCCGCAGGCGGAGTTGGCGGCTTGGACGCCTCCTTGGTAGGCGAGGGCGCCTTCGACGCCTCCCTAGGCGTCGGGGGCTTCGACTCGTGCCTGGACACGCTCGCGAACGCGTTGAAGGGCGGGTTCTCCGCGAGCGGCGAGGACACAGACGGCGCGGCGGCGCCCCACACCGCGTTGAGCGCCTCGCCGAGGCGCGTGCTTCCGCTGCGCCCCGAGTCAGCGGACTTGCCCGAGACGTTGAGCGAGCGGTCCCCAGCACGCATCGGCTCAGGTCCACCGGAGGAGGAGCGCGGGGTGTGCGTGTGGCTCGAGGAGAGCTCGCGCGACTTGCCCTTGTCGGCGTACCGCGATGCCGAGGCGGAGGAGGAAGTGGAGGTCGTGCGCGTGCGCTCGAGCTCAAAGCCGCGTGGGGACGGCTCAGGGACGCGCGCGACCTCGGGGATGCGTGGGGATGCTTGGGCGGAGGTGCGTGCGCTGCGAGTGCTTGGGTCGCGCGAGGGTACTTGGGAGACGGAGCGCGAGGGGTATCTGTCCGACGCGGACGAGAGGACGGTGACGTTGTCTTCGGGAGAGCTGTCTGGCTCGTCTTCCTCTGCACGGTGACCGCTCTCGTTATACACGATCGACGCAGGACCGCTGTAAGAGCCACTATGAGCACAAGAATGCCAATGAAGAAAGCCAGTCTGCACTTACTACTTGGTTCGACCCTGAACAATATAGATTCTCCAAGTCAGTAAACGCCCCAGCATCCGACAGGAAACATACGCACGTTATCGACCCACTTGATCCTCGCCTTGAACTCCGTCAGCCCAAAGTGGATCTCGATGCTGAACACGATCGTCCAGTACGTCTTCCCGTTCTTGCCCTGCTTCGCCTGCGCGCTCCCCGCGAGCGGCGACAGGTCCGCGCGCACGTAGCACAGCGTCGAGAACTCCTCGGACGAGCGGTGGATCCACTTCGGCACGACGTCGCCGCCGCGGTAGCACCATATCTCGACCTCGAACACGGAGAGCGTGGACAGGTTCGTCACCTCGGTGCAGTACTTGCGGCTGAAGACGTTCGATTCTTTCACACGCACGCCCTGCGTTTCGCATATACATGTCAGCATGACGACCGCGGACGTGTAGCGGAGGGTACATACCCTGGCGAGGATGCAGTCGAAAGCATCCGGGAGCAGCCTCGGACCAGAGGGCATCTCGAACAGCCGATGCTTGCGCGCGATGTGCTCCTCGTCCTTCGGGTCGAACTCGCGCAGGTACTCGACGCCGTACATGAACTTGGATATCCGCGCCGACACGTGGTGGTCGCAGTAGAAGCCGATCGCACCGTCCGCAACGGCCTTTGACCTAGTACCATCCGTGTCAGGCATCATATTCATACGAGCAGAAATTGCGGTACGCACGTCTGGGTATCTGGTCGGCTGACGGTGACGTGGTACTTGGCAAGCCGTTCCTGCAGCTGGCTGAAGAGCCACGGGCTTGCTGCGAAGCCACCGACAAGCCATACGGACTGTGATTCACGAAAGATAAGTCACCTTCAAGTTGACGGTGTAACGGAGACCAGAGGCCTACCTTGACAGCACCCCCCGATGCGTCGATCTGCGCCTTGATAGACGACACCGCGGCCTCGATCGAGGGCTCAAACAGCGCCGCCACCTCAGCCCTGCACTTGGTTTAGCGTCTACGAACCATCGAACAGAATTCCACGGGACAGCGCTCACCCAGTCAGCTTGAGCTGTCCGCCTCGAATGCCGACGCTCAAGTCCTTGTCGAGCGGGGAGCCGAACGGCACGAACTGGAGCTCCTTGTTGTCGCGGAAGAGGCGCTTCGTCGTCTCGTCGAAGCGTTTTGTGATGTGGTCGAGCGCGTCGGACGTGCCATACTTGGAGTTCTTGAGCTTCTCTGGGGTTTGCTGTCAGTAAGGATCCTCATGAAAGCAGGCGCATGGTGGGACTTACCCTCGAAGAATGCTCTTGCTCTCCGACTGACGAATACCGAGCCAGCGAACACGCCTAGCGAAAGTTCAATATCGCAATCCATGACACCGTGCGGAGGACACTTACAGTCTGGAGGAGCAATCTCTTCTATCACGAGGGGCGCCGTCCCTCGGATAGCGTACGAACTGATGTCCAGAGTTCCACCTCCCGCGTCCGCCACAATGAACCCATGTCCCGACGGATTCTGTTTCTGCTCAGCAAACTCGCCGCGACCTCTCACCGAGCGCGCACCACTCACCTGCAACACATCCGCCGCCAGCCCGTTCAACACGCACGCATGCAAGCTCGCCTCGCCCTCGGTCACAAACCGGATCCGCGCCCGCCCCTCGTCCGTATCGGGTATGAGGCCGCCATACACCGCCGCGCGGCGCATCTTGCTCTGCTGCGCGCCCTCCCAGCCGTTCGGGTGGCTGAGCACGAACTGGATGTCGTGCTCGACCGCGTGCCAGAGCGCGGGCCCGTTCGCATGCGTGTCGATGATGAACGAGCGCGTGCAGCGGAAGAGGTACGACAGGAAGTCGCCGAACACGTCCACCGCCGTCTTCCCGACCGGGAGGGGCGCGAGCCGCATCCCGTTCATCTTGAGCTTCATCGACTTTGGCCGCAGCCGG
Source organism: Pilatotrama ljubarskyi (assembly GCA_022385805.1). Classification (NCBI taxonomy): domain Eukaryota; kingdom Fungi; phylum Basidiomycota; class Agaricomycetes; order Polyporales; family Polyporaceae; genus Pilatotrama; species Pilatotrama ljubarskyi. The sequence continues at coordinate 9,109 of MU277711.1, read as the reverse complement.
AGCTTGAAGCTGAGCGCGGCGGGGGCGTTAACGCGGGCGGGGCGGAGACGGTAACAAAGGGGAGAGGGGGCTCACAGCTCGGCTTTCGTCCATCCTTCGTCCTCGGCTTCGGCGACGACGGAGGCGTTCTCTGCCTCTGCGCCTGCTGCTTTCATCACCCCGTTCGCGTCATAATACATGATAGAGGGTATTTTGGAGTTGCCCGCGACATGCTCCTGCCCGGGGAAGCTGCAGCGCGCGAGCGATGAGATACCGCAGCCGGCCTCCACCTGCGGAGGACACTTACCGAGTCACACCGTGGATCTTGGGGACCTCTCCAGGTTCAAGGATCGCGTAGGAGACCCCGCTGAACGTCGTGCCGACATCGAGCGCGAGTACAAGGCTGCGCGTGGTACCGATGTAAGGCTTGCGCGTACCCGAGGCGGGTTTCATGGTGGGCGATCAAGGGAGGGAGATAGCGAGCGGAGGATGTGAAGGCAGATAACGGGTAGATCGGGAAGAGGATACGATGGGGGAGAATATAAGGGAGCCCGCGCGGGCGGTGGAGGAAGGGAGGGAAGACGAGAAAACACGCGGCATGAGGCTGCTCACTGATGTCCTTCTGGCAGGTCGCTGTGAATGGGCTCGGAGACGCCGAGTCGACCGTTTGGGACAAGGCGCGTGGCTGACGTAAGAAACACGCCTGTAAAACGCGGTTGTGGCGTGGATCGTCCCTGTGCGCGACGACGCGTTTGGGCAAGCACTGCGACGCCAACCACGCGTGGGCTGCAGCGGATCCCGTTCAGTGCGCTGACGATCGCGTCGAGGCTCGAGCTGCCCAGATATCGGCGCATTCTCGCTGGGCTGTGCTGCCCGACTGACCCTCGGCACGTTCATATCTCGAGCTGAGTACACCACGCCTGCAGCGGACGCTTCCAAGCATCAGAGAAGTCTGCAGATGAGAGGGGTCGATGACGGCACGAACCTGCAGCACAGGGAGCCACTCGCCAGCACTGCGGTACTTGCGCATTCAATCACTCTAATCGCAGCCGTTCGGGCAGTGTTGGGTCCCGAGGAAAAGCCTACGGCGCGCTGTGATCGTGTCCTCGGAGAAGCGTCTGCTGCAGCAGAAATGTCCCACCATCAGGGACGACAAGCGTCCCGCTCTGGAATGAGTGCGTTGAGAGCAGTGCCGGTGGCCAGTGTATGCGGCATCGTGCAGCACCACATGACCGGTGCACTGTCGTCTGGAGCGAGTGAAAAGCACGCATATAGGCGACGAGGGAAGGAGGGTGCAGTGGTCAGGCTGAGGGCGATGGTGGCAGGAGGCAAGCTGACGTGCAGATGGTCCGGGGAAGCGATCGACGCTGTGCCAACGCCGAGTTGTTTCCCCGCGCAAGATACAGTACGCGTCGGAAGGCTCTTGCGAACTGCTGGCCCGTCAAATTCTCTGCTCAGCACTGTGAACTCTTTCCCTGGTGCAGGAGGAGAGTGCCGACAGACAATATGTTGTACTGTAGCAGTGGCTCAAGTCAGATAGGAGGACGAGTAGACGCGTGATGTGCGACCAAGCGCCGAGAAGGCCGTCTGTGCACGAACCACGACTCTCTCTCGCTGCGTCTCCTCTGCGGATACATATCAGCCCTCGCCGTCCACGCAGGCAAGCGTCTCCCCCCATCGCCGTGCACTAACTCTCATCATGCGTCTCCAGGTCGCCACCGACTCCACCGTCGAGTTCTACACCCTCCGCGGCGGCGGCACCGGCCCCGGCGTCCTCTCCCTCGGCACCCCGCAATCCGCACGTCCCCGCCTCCGCATCCACCACTCTCCCGACCTCAGCCCCGTCTCCGATCCCATCGCAAAGCTCACCCGCGAGTGCTCCGCCCTCCGCATCAAGCTGGCCACCGCAGAGCGCCGCGAACGCATCTCCCACCACGCCCAAGCCCTCTCACCCTCTCCCTCCGCGCCCCCCTCCGCACGCACCCCGCCCCGCCCGCCCACCTCCCTCTTCGACACCGCCCGAGCCCAGCGCGACGCCACCCGCACCCACATCCACGCAGAGGTCATGAAGCTCGCAGAGCGCTACAAGGCGCTCGAGAACTCCCTCCGCGACATGCAGGACTCCCTCCGCACAAAGGACCGCGAGATCGAGGCCCTCCGCGCCGAGCGCGATCGCCTCATCGCCGAACGCGACGAGGCCCTCGCCAAGAGCCGTAGCGTTAGCAGCGAGCGGTCGCATCCCCATGCGCACGACGATGCCGCCAGCACGGTGAGTGGGAGTGGGAACAGCAGGGCAGCGGGTGAGAGGCACCACCGGAATCGGGACCGGAGCAGGACCAGGAGGCACGCACGCCGCTCGGACGACCCCCCGCCCGTCCCGTTGGGTCCCTCGATGACTCTCGAAGCGGAGCACTACGCGCGTGCGCGCAGCATGGACGTCTTCCTCACCAAGACGGACGGCTGGTCCGGCGCGCAGATCATCCAGGCCGTCGACGACCTCAACGCGGAGATTAACCACTTCGCGGCCGCGGCGACCGACTCGTGCTCGTTCGCCAAACGCTCAAAGGCCAAGTCCTCCTTAGTCATGCCCCCGGAGCTCGAGAACTGCACGCCGTGGCTCGGGCCTGCGCTCTCGCGCATACTCGCCCTGCGCGATCACACGCAAGACCCCATCCTCGTACAGCTGGCATTACAAGCCAGCATAGCAACGTGCTGCGCGCGCTCGCTGTCACTCTTCTGCGTCGGCTTCCCTTCAAAGCTCGACGCGCTCCTCTCACGGATCCTCGCGCACATGCAGACCTCCGGTACGTCCGTACACACTCACCCTCCTCTCACATCTCACGAACCCCGTCCCCATCTGGCACCCGCGCAGAGCCGCAAGCCACCTCATCCCGCTGGCGCGCCCTCACGCACCGCTCCATCCGCATGCTCTACCCGGGGCTCGAAGAGTACGCGGTGAGCGAACTCGTGACGACCATGCTCCGCTGGTCCGCCGCCGTCTTCACGCTCTGCGGCTCCGCGAACGCGCCGACCTCCGACTCGTCCCTCCACGCGCAGCTGCGCCGCATCGCCGAGGCGGTGTACAAGCTCGCGCGCGTGACGCGCGAGGAGATCCTGTCGACGACGTTCGAGGTGCTCGTCGTCGACGGCGGGATCCCGTTCGAGCCCGGCCGGATGCTCAACAAGATGCGCGAGGGCGAGGGGGACGAGCATGCGTCGCAGCTGTCCATGATGGCCGACGTCGGCGTCGGGCACGCGAATGGGCACGGGGCGCTGGTGAATGGCCACGGACATGGGCACGGAAAGGCCCACTCGGCACATCCGGAGGATAGCGGGCGAGTACTGTGCACGACGGAGCTCGGGCTGCGTTGCGTGACGCGACGCGACGCGCGGAGCAGCAGCGCCGTCTCTGATGCCGATACGGACGGCGACGCGTTCGACAGCCGGATGCTGCTCCTGCCCAAGGTCCTGCCCGACAGTGCCCGTCACGCGGTTAGCGCAAGAGGCCCGGCCATCGCTCTGCACGCAGTCACTGACGCCTCTCCCCGCGTGCACAGGTCTAGGATTCTCGGGGCCTGGCCCAGCCGCCGATACCGCATCCACCCGTCCGCCCGGATTCGCTCTCTCCGCTCGCTCCGGTCGACGCGCTGCCATGCGACCCGCGGCCGACGTGCAAGGCGTACGTTGAGCACGGGCCGTCTTCTAGCGCAGAGGCAACCCCGGGGAGGGTCTTTCCGGTGTCGTCCCCCCGCCCCGCCGGACACTCGCTCCAGTCGAGTCCGTTCCGCCATCCAACCGTGCGCTAGGGACGATACCCTCCCGACAAGATCTCACACCGCCGGGCGATGTGGTATGAACGGCCCCGTGCTCGCTGTGTGCAGCAGCGGCCCTGGGCGTACGTCGCGCTCGCGTCCTGTCCGGTGGGCGATGCGAACCGTCGACACCGATGCACTGCCCTGCATCTCTCAAGCCCGACTCTGGGCTCTACAGCATGCTCGTGCACGGGGGCCCTGAGCTCGGATCGGTAGACGACGCATCGAGCGTTCTCTCCCGCGCGTCGCCCGTCTCCTCACCCAACCCCGGCGCTGGATCCCGTCGTCTGCTCGTCCGAGTCGGGTCGGGTCCGCAGAATCCGCGCCCCCGCCGCTGCTCCTCTCCTTGCTCGTCCTCCAGGCCCCCGCCCGCCTGCTGCTGCTGTCTACTACGGTACAAAGCGGCCGGCCGCACCAGACTCCTCCTAGCATGTCCCTGTACAAACCCGACAGCGTCCTCTGCGATGCTGGGCGGGCGGATCAGAGATCAGGTGAGCGGAAGGACGATAAGGTCCGGGATGCTCAGAGGTGCGTACCTCTTCTATAGTCTGCTCCGGAGAGCGGCCGAACCGGACGTCGCTGGTGTCGGCGCGCTGCCGCACGCATGCGTAGGGCCGCCGCCCGCTGTGCATCCAAGTAAGTAGTTATCTGCGCGTCTCGGGTCCGCGTGGTAGACGTACATGCCCGTCGTCTCTCTGAGCCGATGCGCGTTTGCGTGACGCGCTCGGTCTGACAGGTGAGTGCGGTATGTCAGCGTGCTACGCCGTCGAGTTCGAGGCTTGACTGCGATGTACGTACTCTGTGCCGGAGCCGGAGGATTGTGCGTACGTGCGTCGGGCTCGAGAGTGCGCAAGAAGGGGAGCACTGCCTGGGGTAGGCCCCAAGACGATGGCGTGAGCATTTGAGACGTGCGAGAGGAGGCTGCATACGGTATCTAGCTGAGTGCTGTGCGACGGTGCTGTGGAGTTGTGCAGAGTGGAAGAAGCTGTACGGCAGCACAGTACCGTGCACGTCTCCGTCGGTGCTGGACAGCGGTACGCTAGAGTGCAGCGGCGAACTTGCTGGTCTCCTCCGGAAGCATGGGGGAGGAAGGGTCAGTGATGAGGGGCAAAGTCTCGAGCGAGAGCACAGGGACACGCACTCATCCAGCGCCGCAAGGGTCATCCGCGGCCCGGGTCGCTAGCGAGCAAGCACGCAGCCGCCGTCCGTCATACGATGGTTTGCCGTCCGCGTCCTCGCTCGGTTGCGCAGCGCGGAGGTTTGCTGCTCGGCGACCGGGCTCTTGCGAACGTCGCTCATCTCGCACCAACGAGCGTACGACACGGATGGGCGCGTGGTCGGCGCAAGCGCGCGTTGGCCGATCCATCCCAAGCGAGATGACGGAGGGTTGCAGGGACACAGGGTCGTGTGAGGAGAAGTGCTCTGGCACCAACCATTGCGCGGCATGTGCATACGCGTCGAGTGCAGGTTGAATGAAATGCGACTCGTCGGGCGGTTCGAGACGTCTGCGCACGATCGACACCCGTTCGCTTCCGGTCTTGGACGGTATGGTGTGCGTGCACGCGGCCATGCGTTCGACGCTCAACGGGCTCTTGTTCAGCCACGACACCATCGCCATTGGCCCATCCGGCATGCACGATACGACGCCGTTGCTGCACGAGCTGTATCTGGCGTGCTCGAGGACAGGTGCGGCAGCGAGCCTGAGGGCTTCGACGATTTGTACGCATCCGTCACGAGATTGGGGCATGCGTGTGCGTGATCCAGGCTGTATTGACCTCAACGACGAGTCCGCCGTCGAGTGTCCACGCGTCCACGTGTCGCAATTATGCAGATCATGTATACCACACATCTCGTACATCGTAGCGTACGCTTATTACAATGTCTCCACGCCTGCATGAGCATGCTTTGCAGCAGTAGTCACAGGCGTGAACTAGAGTGCACGGTCATTCCGTGCGGTGCGCTCAAACTGGAGTGTCTTTGCATCTCACACGGTACGCCGCGTCAGGAGGGGCTGCCACGTGCCACTGGCGAGGTCGCTGAGGTTCACAGATGGGATTCCTTTTGGCCATCCCACAACTTTGTAGCTGTAGTGGATGACAACGAGCTTTGCATACCGCTTGCAGTGAGCTCCTCTGAATCTCCGTCTTTAGTGAGTGTGCACTCTTACCAGGCCTTTAGTTCAGTTTGTGATGCAGTTCCGCCTCAGGAACATGATCGACAATCACGCAAGCACGCTAGTCTTGTACAGAGGGTGTGCTTGAGGAGTGAGGTCAAACACCGTGACAACAGTAGACAGGGAAGGAAGTTGTCTGCTGTAAGTCATAGGACCTTGCACAGCTATTCAAGAACAGATCGTGAAGATTCAATGCCTCTTCTGCTCCAAGTTATGCACACTGAGATTCTCTGGGAAAGCAATACTCTGCTTTCGCTCTAGGAGAACACCTTTAGTCAAGTCGTCAAGCATTACCCACATTGCGGGTGGCCATCTTCCCGTGCTCCCTTGTCTATCCTTGCGAGGCAGCTCTGTCAACTACAAGTACCACAGCTGACCTCCGATTTACTGATGATATGATCCCCCTTGCCTGAGGGGCGGAGGCTTCTGAAGCAGCGCTTAGCACACCGAGTCGAGAATACTCGGGCTAAAATTTCACCAGTTTCTTCTGTCTGCATGCATCTGACTCTGCCCGCTCAGACTACATAAGCAGTGCGTGAGATCAGTTCCATATGGTCCATCATGGCATCGCTGCCGCCGACATATGCTCCTGTGTTTATCATGTGCTCACAGGTCTCATCTCAGCATCTTCATGGCTCACAGTACTCCACCTTGAATACTCGACCATTCTAAAGGCGTTCAAAGTGGCAAGCAAGAACATCCCTTGAGACAGTGCACAGGGAAGCTCTCGATCTTGTGTTCCTGAGTCCTACACATCATCAGGAACCAAAACTGATCCAGAAACGGGACAACACACGAAGCAGGAACGGATCCACCGTCTCCTTGCTGTCCGGCATCTATATTACCATTCCAGCTACTTTCAGATCGATAGGCTCTTGTCAGAGAAATTACGCATACTGCGCTTTCGAGCGGAGAGTCAGTACAAGAAAAGAGTGACAGGCAGTTGGCAGGGCAGGCGAGCAACGCTGTCAGCGGAGTCCTCCCAACCTCCTTACCCGACGTCAACTCGTCGACTCCGCACCGTCGAATCACCAAATGCTGTGTGTGTAATATGTGTGATGGGCCTATTGGTATGAAAGCAGCTGTCACAGGTGCATGCCACCGGCCATACAGTCGGTCTCGTCTCGTTCGCTTCAACTGCATCAAAGTTTTGACCTAATCATCCTGCCAGCGATCTACACCTCAGCCTGAGGAGCGTGCTGGTTTGGCATGTCACCACGAGGCCCAGCCAGCGGGCAGACTCATTTCATAGTTCCATGAGGGTCCCGGACAGATGCTCCATAATTGCCTGGCATCCCAATAAGCTGGGGTCTGCAGCTGAGATCTCGACAATGGCTGTCAAGCAGCATCATCGGAACTGAGGCACCTGAGCGCGTTCTGGGCAATCAGGGAGTTTCGGTATCATTCGAGGACGTCCATTTGTGGATCCATGATGTCCTCAATGGGTCCAGTGCTGCAGCACCTGCCCCTGACATCACCCCCAGCCCCAGGAGCTGAGGAATTCCATCTGGACCTGCCGTCATAACAGTGTCCACCTAGCTGATGCCCGTGCAATGGAGCATGGTTCATATCGCGTCCAGGTAAGCCTATCGCTTGCGAGATTGATTGATTCCGAGTAAGCAACCAGCGCGACAGCTGAAGAAATTGCTTGCACAGTCAGAAGGGCCAGGGTCATCAATGCATCGCATCGGGTGACACCTGTCAGTGCATGACCATGTTTCTTTGGACCTCTGGGCAGCAGACTGGAGTGCTAGAGGTCCTGGGCCTATCACGACATCTTTGCCCATGCAGCTGCCCATCTGCAGGCATCTAATGCTGTCATGGCTGGCAACATTGCGGTCTGGGCGGTTTCACGAGGACACCGGATGGATCACTGTCTTGCGGCCGAGGAGTCTGTCGTACCCGAGGTGGGCGTGCCGCTTTTGGGAGTAGGGAATCCCTTGTTAGGTCGAGTCCGAGACCCTTCCGAGTCACCCTTTCACGCGTGGGTGCCGACAATGCTGACCAATGTCAATCTTCAGGGGACAGCCGAAGCTTCTCACTTGGGGCTGCAGGAGCTTGGAGAGGTGCACCGGCATGTTCTAGTCAGCTGGCCTCCTCACGCGGGCACCTCCCAGTCATGCACAAGACGGCTCTAATACCAAGGACATCAAAACTGCGGTACTATAACTGGCACTGGGATTCCGAGGCAGCAATTCACATCGGCGATTTCGTGGACTCCAAGGAGCTTGGGACGGGAATGGACCTAGTAGTACACTAGTCTGCGGTTGGGGCGGACTAATTCAGGGTCGTAGCAACGGGAAGTGCTCTGGGACATCAACCAGCCGGCAATGCCTGTCAGAGCCTGAAATGCACCGTCCGCGCTTTCATACACAGCATGCCCATGTGGATCGGCCCCCATTGGTGCCATATTCCATGCTACCATTGCTCGCAGCTCTGTCGCCGGCCCAACCAACCTGCTAGGCCTCGAGAGAGTACCAGAAGCGTGTCTGTATCTGAACTGTGAGTGGACCAGTAGTACCTAGGAGTGCTCTGTGCGAAGCGACTCCTGCAAAGTAGTGTCGCTAGTGCTGTCTACGCAGCAAGCAAAGTGTCTAGTATCTACCGTGCAAACCTAGTGTCTACTGGCAGTGTCTACACAGCGGACGAAGCGGACCTAGTGTCTACTACACAGTGGACCTAGCGTATACGCAGCGGACCAAGCGGACCTACTGTCTACACAGCGGACCTAGCAGACCTACTGTGTACGCAGCGAACAGAGGCATTGATTATTTCTCTGCCTGTGCACAGATCGTCGGCAGAGATGAGGAACAGACCGACTCGGCTCTAGGTCCCAAGATCTCGCAGACATCGAGTGAACGAACACGGGCGGCGGAGATACTGTACCCTCGTCCGAGGAGGGCCCCTCAGGGTCATCAACGCGGCGAGGGCCACATCACACTCATTGCGCTCCATTCTCCGAGAACTGTCAGTGGTTGATTGTCGACGAAATATATTGTGTAGTTCGAGGTGTTCTACACGGTAGGCATCTCGCATGCACCTGCTTCCATACGATCGTCCAGTACGTCTTCCCGTTCTTGCCCTGCTTCGCCTGCGCGCTCCCCGCGAGCGGCGACAGGTCCGCGCGCACGTAGCACAGCGTCGA
>MU277710.1:247453-272749 GCA_022385805.1 Pilatotrama ljubarskyi | reverse complement strand
ATCAAGCAGGGCTCATAACCTGTTGAGCAGGGCTTGGCACGCAGCGGAAAGCCCGCTAGGCTCAGCTTACCTGTGGAGCACTTGATAGAGGCACACGTAGTGGTTGAGAGAAGAAAGCGACTTAGAGGTCCGCTCCTACAGAGCGGTCTTATATACTACTGTATATGTGGCTGTGCTAGAACTATCCAGTATCTACCAGCCACGAACTCTATTGTCCGTGTGTCAGCACCTATGACTAAGTGCGACCGGTTGACTATGCTGCTATTACTAAGCGCCTAGTTCAACAACAGAAACAGTCTGGGATAAAGCATGGAATGGGTGGCAAAAATACTGTACTAAACAATATTGGACTCTAGGACTAGTTGAAGACGTACTCGTGGAATCGTGAGGACACGATTCTTGAGAGGGGGGTATTTGTTACGAGCACCATACGAGCGCTTCCGTTATGCGTAGTTACTTTGTTAGTGCTAGTAAGATACACGAGATAAGCTCAGAGTTACAGTACTCAATATAAGCACCCTCGGGCTGGGGCAACGTCTCCTCGGCTTTGAGCTGGTACATTTTCCCCCCATATCGTCTCTGGCGTCTCGTCCTCGCCTGCCGTATCAGGTATCCGATGCAGGCTCTGGGGCCCCCGCCAAATGTGAGAAGATGTCCCCATGCCCCGGGAATATCTGCAGCGGCTTCGGGTGGATTCTCCCAGCGTTCAGGCCTGTGTAGCGGTCGATATCAGCGCGGTCTCCAAGTAGCGCGATATGACGCACCTGAATTCAAGAGCATCGTCCCCCCACAACTCTTTGGACCTGTGCAGCGCCGTGATTGATATCAAGAATGCCGTACCCTCGGGCACCCTGACCACGCCGTCAGCATCTCCCACCATCTGGGCGAACTACGACACTTACTTGATAGAATGGTGCTCCCGACCATCACGCCCGATGAACGGCGTGTTAAGTTGGATAATGTCGGGCTGAGTCGCGACCCGCGCTGTTGAAGTCACAGGAGCGTAGAGGCGGAGCGTCTCCCGTGCGACCATATCGAGATACGGCAAACCCATGAGTTCCTCCATGCTAGGGCTCTCTGTATGCACCTTGGATAGCTCTTCCCGCAGCTTCATCTGTACGGATTGTGCCTGTGTAAGCGCATACAGGCACCAGGACACGGCCTTGCCAGTGGTCTCGTGCCCTGTGACCACGAATCTGCTATGAGGTGAGCACCTGGGAGCGTGGGCAACCGGGGTGAGGCGTACGTCGGAATCTCTGCAAATTCATGCTGAGGACGGCGCCAGGTGATTGAAGAAAGGATACTCACGGTCTAGGACGTCCTCGTCTGACATACTCTGGCTGGCCGGACCAGTATCCGACGCGATGTTAGCTTTTACAAGCAACGACAGCACATCCTTCTTCTCCTTGGCATCGTATTTAATACCGGGTCCATTCTTTTCGGCCATCTCGCACAGAATCTCTGCTTTCCTCTTCGCGATCAGTTGTGCACCTATACGGCGCATCAGGCTAACAGCGTGGTCGACCAGTGGCATGTTTGGATCCAGCTACGACAGTGAGATGTATATCAGTGTGCGATGCCAAAGCGACACAACAGATGTCTCACCAGGTAGTTGAGATGCGGGGAGAGGTTCCTCAGGAGGAGGAGCATAGGCTTTGTCTCTGGCATGCTAAGAACACGTTGCATAGTCTCGGCCAGCTCGTTGTGCTTCTTCTCCAGGTTCAGTGCCTCGAAGTCGTGATTGAAGGCTGCCATGGGCTTGGTTAGGACGTCGCTTGGGTATTATAGAGGATCATGATGAACCTGCAAGCCCTAAGATGTCCAATGTCACGGAGTTGAGACCTTGCAGGGCATTGATGCGAGCAAGTTGTTGCCCGTCCTGGATTCGTGCAGCCCATTGATCCCGCAGCTGGGAGTAGTGTGCAACGTCGTTAGACATCGTACTGCCTTGTAGAACGCAGTGCATACGCATACCTCGAGGGCCTTCTCAAAAAAGATGCTTGTCGCGTCGCGGACCTGGGCGTGTCCAAAGGCTGGATTCTGAACGGATCATTGTGTGGCAGACTCCTCAACTAGGGTGAAAGACCGCTTACCAAAAGCCGTCTCTGCTCTCGCCCCAGGTCAAGTTAGCAAGCTAGTATTGCCAGTGGCCGGCAAACGGCTTGAGTTCCCACCTGCTGCTTGTGCTTCTCGCCTATCACAAGCGCTCCTGGTCAGTACTCTCAGCTCAGGAGAAGTCGTGTTGGGCAGTGTACCTTCTGTGCACACGAGACCTAGCGGGTGCGATCAATGAGATCAATGGCAACATAGTGATGGCTAAGAGGAGTTCCGAACCTTCGCAGAGTAGCTTTGACAACTCGCGGCGGATATACTCTGGCCTCAGATACTCCGAAGAATGCGAGAAGATGTGATGCAGCGCCCTCGTATCTGCGATGAGTATAAGAGGACTCTGCACGGACACAGGCACATCTATGGATCAGCTTGTGAAACGCTGAAATACACGGTGGAATACGTACCTCTAGGAACCCGTTCAGGCGGACGACTTTGCCATATGTAGCCGCCCACGTATCCAGTATCACGTCGTCCTCTGAATCGTTCAGCTCCTTCAGGTTTCCGAGCAGCCAGTTCGGACTGGGCGGGCCAGGAACGATCCGTAGCGGAGACTTTCGATTCCGCAGAAGGACGGAAGTGAGTCCCCATACGACGACGGCCAACAGGGCGAGGACTATGCCAGTGAGCGCCTTCCAAGCGATACCAGAGGAAACAAAAGCGAACGCCGCCATGAGGGGTGGCTGCAGTGCGTAACTTCACAGGTCGGGAGGTTGCTAGAATTGTGCAGAGGCGGAGAACTGGGACGGGGAAGTGGACGGGCTTTGCATGCTTCCTGTAGCATGAACATTCTCATTATATAGGTCAGATGTGGAGCTTTTCGCCGCTCAGATTTTGTCGACGGCGAAGACTATCATGTCTCCTAGAGCGGCGTTAGACCGGTCGTTCAAAGTAGCGATTTGGAGGCGTTTCCGCCACCGAAAGGAGTGAGTGTCAGTGAGTGATGACTCCGAGTCGAGAGTAGGGTCACACTCACCATCTGCCTAGAGAAGACAAGCTGCATGCAACGCTGGGGGAATCGCCTCCGAATCTGCACTTGAACGTCCGTATTCTCTTGCTTGCCCGCAGAATACGCCGCGCCCCCCTCACCTAGAATGCATGCAGGAGTGTAGCCGAAGATTGCTCCGTAACACCGCACACTCTTGAGGTTGAACGTCAGCGTCGTTCGCGTCGTCCCTTCCTACCTTGCGTATGCGGCGGTCTACCCCTGCTGCGCCGCCACGACACCAGGAAATGTCTGAGCCGGTACCAGTGACAACCGGTATGCATAGACCAGGCATCGACCGGGCTCGATGACTGTCTCCGGTTCCCAGCCTGAGAGGTGTCCGAGGTGACTCTGGGAAGGCTCATGATCGCAGAACCTCCGCACCAGGCGCCTGAGTCGGTCGCCTCCATCGACGCCCGCTATCCCACCCGTCGCTTCACGGCAGGTCAATAACCCCGTGGAGGACAAGAAGCACATCTCTGCAGACACGACACCCAGCCGCTCTATTGTGCGATGCGCCTGCTGCACCCGCCCCGTCCGAGCTCGTAAGTACTATATATGCCTTCCCAATGAAAGCCATGCCCTACAGTCAGATACAACAAAACCGATGATTAAACTCAGACAAGCCCGGCGGTACTCCGACGGGCCCTCCTCCCCTGAGGAAGGTAAGTGGAGCGGGTGGTCGTGGATAGGATGCCGGCTGCCGCGCCCGCGATGCCCGGTGGGTCGGAACCTCCTCTCATCCCGGCAGGCGGTGGCGTGACGCGTGACGTCTTTCCTCTCCGAACTTGAGAGCTCCGTCAGGTTCTCCGAGTCGGCCATGTCAGTGCATCCTGCGTACCATTCGTCTGCGAAGTGGATGAGCGCCTCGCTGGGCGTCGGTCGCGCACACCTTCTCCAACGCTGAGCATGGGGTCTGTGTTGTGGAGTTAGAGGTACATTATGCGATTATAGATGGAAAGCAGCGGGTATGTGAACATTGCCTCTATGATAGAATATCCTTGCAAAAACCTCCTCTACCCCAACACGCGGGGAACGGCCAACCTAAGAAACGCCCACTCCGCCAAACTCGCCGTGGAAGGGCCCTTACGCCGTCTTTTTCTTCCCACTGAACGAGTACTGCTCGACCTCCGCCTCGGCACGCAGGCCTTCCCGCTCGGCCTCCGCGATCATCGTGCGCTCCATCTTCGCGTACTCCTCGGGCGACAGGTTCAGCTTCTTCATCTTCTCGATGCGCGCGCGGTATGCGCGGTACTTGTCGTCGGTCCCGAACAGCCGGTCGCACCACCGGAACGACGTCGAGAAGTTGTTCACGAACGCCATGTGATGGAAGTCGTGGTGCTCCGCGCCCGACCAGAAGGGGATTATGTGCTGCAGCGACCAGGGGAAGTCTACGGCGAACAAATCGTCAGTGCACCGTCCTGGCGACGCGGACAAACAGGACACGTACCATAGCCGCTGTGCGCGTCGATAGCCTGGAAGAGCCGGAGGGTGATCCAGATGTAGACCGTGAAGATGTGCAGGTCCTGGCGGAACCAGCAGTAGAGCAGGGGGCCGGCGATGGTGCCCGTGCCGAGTATCATGACCTCGGCGGGGTGCGCGTACTCGGCCGCGAGACCGAACGGCGCCGAGTACTTGTGGTGGATCTTGTGGATGTTCTTGTAGAGCGGGCCCCAGTGCAGCGCCTGGTGCGCGAAGAAGTGGAACATGTCCTCGAACACGAAGAAGAACGCGATCTGGGGGAGCTGCTGCCGCCACGACGGGAAGGGCACCTGCCAGGTCATCATGCCGAACGCCTCCGCCATCGGGTGGAAGAGCCAGATCTACCAAAGAACGGTGTCTCAGCACGGACGGGGCGTGGGCAGAGGGGGTGAGAGAAACGTACCACGGGGAGCTCAACCATGAAGTGCGAAAAGAGGACCTGCTTGGTGCATTCCCACTGCTCCTGGGGCGTCGGGATCTTGTTAGGCTGGAGCTTCCACTTCCTGAAGTACGGAATCGCGTCGATGATGATCCACGGGATGCACCTCCCGAAGTAGACAATCTAGCGAAGAGTCAGGACGGCGTCTAGTAGCGCGTGCCAGAACGCGCGAATGTACGCACCTCGTGCAGGAGGAAGCTCATGAGGCCCGTCGCGATGATGGGGTTCCCTATCCACATGTACCAGTTCACCCACTGCATCTCGAGCCAGTTCAGCTGGGTGAAGTCCGTGTTGGCGTAGAGCATCTCCGCGGTGGGATGCACGGACGCGGCCGTCGAGTTCATGTTGGCGGTGGTCGTGAGCGTCGGCGTCAAGTTCAGTGAAGTCCCGCGTGTCGAGCAGAGGTCCGGGCCAAGAAGAGAGGGCAAGAGAGACAAGAGACAACCGCCGTGGCGAGCGTGGGGGAGGCCGTGGGCGGTTTTATTACCTGCTTCCCGGATTTTTCGGCGGCCCCGCGAGCGGTTGTCGTACGACCCGGCTAAATGCTTGTCGCCTTTTTCCGCACGTGGCCTGTCCGTCTATGGCTCCCTCCCCACCCAGTCTGGCTCCTCTCGCCTGCTCCAGCCACTGCTCGACCGCCATCGTCGTGCTCGTCGGCCGTGTACAGGTGGTATCATTGTCGAGGTGGTCAGATGAAATGGCAGCGTCTCCATTCGCACACTCAGACATCGTAGACTCGTGTAGAAGCCGCGGGAGCCATAGGCGCCCGGACAAGGCCGCGGTCATCCGAAATCAATGATCCCACCACCATGAAAAATGGCTGCACAACTGCGCAGAGCTTAATCGCCATCCGTTCCATGAACATAATCTACACCATCTATATCATAGCGCGGTTTTAACTTCACATAGGAATTTGATCGAGCAGTACTGCTGCAGGACAAGGAAACCAGTAAGTCAGTAGACGTCCGAGAGAGAGGTCACCACTACGGTGGTACTATTCTCGACGTTCAACTCAGGACTGTCGGGATGGTGGAGCTGCATGATGCACGATGTGCTGTGAGGCTCGTAGCTCGCACTGGCTACACGTGCAAGCCACCTAGTATGCACCAAAGGTGAGTGATCTAGAGAAGTCGCCGAGCAGCCAACGGAGCAGCCGACGTACCGTATCCCGAAGGCGACGACGCCATCGAATCCCCGTACGCGCCTCGCCTCGTCAGTCACCACGTCGTAATCGACCACCGGGGAGCCGATAGTGGAGTCTGGGAGGTTCATTCCTCCCTTATGCTGGCGGCAAGAAGACGCCCCACAATACGCAGCTCACCGCGCCCCAGACCACACTCCAGCCCACCCACCACTTGCCCAAGGTCGGCCGTTCGGCTACGAGCCACGCCGCTGCCCAGTACGTGAGCGGCATCGACGCCGCAAGCCGTAGTACGATCTGCGTATGCGAGGCGAAGAGCAGCAGGAGGCAGAGGACGAGTGCGTGGATAACGTGCGGGGCGATTGAGGGCGAGAGGAACGGCGACGCATTCTCGATTGGTGATTTTGACGGAGAGTCCGAGGCCGAGATGTGATTGACCAGCCGTGGGATGAGGGCGAGGCGGAGGTAGCGCAGCGTGAACGTGAAAAGTAGGAGGAGAGGCGGGGCGCCTAGGAGGAAGTTGGGCAGCTGCTGGAGAGTCCAGTACCGCAGGAAGCCGACGTTCCAGTACCTCGTTTGCACGTAGGTGTATATGGACGGAGGGAACGCGTAACACCAGTGTGTAGGTGTTGACGGTCCTTTGCAGAAGAGACGATAGGCCTGGTATTGGTACCCAACGAAGAAGGCGACGACAGTGATGCACAAGGCAGCTGCGTACAGAATTCGACCAAGAGAGACCTGAAACGCGGGTTCATGAGCCCTCGAGCTATGGCGAACTGTAAGCGATCATGTACCTTCTGACGGTTCAGTGAGGGTTCCACCACAAGCCCCCAGGTGATGAAACCGCATACGAATATCCCGTTGGACCGAAACGTCGCGGCAAGTGCGAAGAAGCACGTCGCCCTGAGCCAGTGCTTTCTCGCGCAACATAACATGCCTGTTGTGTGTGGTACCATCAGTGTCGTCCCTGACATTTCTGTGTGCTTCTGAACGTACCCTTGTAGGATAGGAAGGTAAAGAAGGCCTCGCTATACCCTGCAATCCTCAGCGTGACTGGGCTGCTAGGTAGCAACGACAACAGCGAGGCAAGGAACGCGATTGAATGCGATTGGAAGTGCAGCGCCGTTAAATCATACAGGTCGCCGACAGAGAGGATCGACACAGACGAGGCGATGAGGCCGCCAAGCAGGAGCTCCTCCCACTCGAACGGGACCCCCGCCGGTTGCTGTGAAAGACCCGTGGCTCGGAGAACGGAAGCGCAGGTGCGCATGACCCACGGCACTCCCGGGAAGAAGGCCCATTCGTTCTCGTACAGGTATCCCTCCTCGGCAATGTGCGCAAAGTGGAAAGTGTCCCATCGCAGGACGGCCGATGCGAGGGTGTGGCGCAACGAGCTCGGAGAGCGCTGCGAGTCTCCCAACAGGACATGCGGTGACGCGTCGAACAAGGGAAGTCGAGACGATAGGACGGTCAACAGGAGGGTGAGGAGGGTCGCCGCGCAGGAGAGTATGTGAAGCGTCCGTTTGTGAGAGTCTGGCGGGTTCGGTAGTACCGTCCGTCCGCGAGCTGAATGCGAAGACATGGTAGCTCCGCGCATGTGCCAGGAGTAGGTCGGTGTCGCAGTCTCCGAGTCGTAATATACAGCCAAAAGTACTGCCTAGGATCACCTTGGGACAGCGAGGGCCCGGTGTTCATCAGTCTACCGAACCCAACCAGCGCAGAAACCAGAATCGCTCTTACCAGACCACAGGCCGCGCTGCACCGTATTACAAAGTTCAGGAGAGACCGTTGTGCATGTCCGTCTTGAGATGTACAGCAAGTCGGCCCCTGCAGGCTGCGACTTCGGGCGCGCGCCAGCAACTACTTGGCCGTTGTAGGAAGGAAAAAGTGGTTCAGTCCGGGCTCGAACCGGAGACCTCCTGTGATCTTGATCTGCTTCATAGAGCGGATGTGTGAGACAGACGTGATAACCAACTACACCACTGAACCGTGTACATACAGGAACAACCGGTTATTCCACCACTTACTGACCCATTGTACCATTTCTGCAGGCCGACCAACAGTACGGGTAACCTCGAACTGTCCGATGCGCACACATGAACGACACTAGAGCGGTTTTTCGATACTAGTACAAGCTTAAGAGCCTCCTTCACCGACCAACTAGACGAACCCTGAACGGTCCCAGTCCGATCCGACTGACCCTTCGAAGAAACCCCCTCCCTGGGGTTGTCCCTCCTTCATCCAACCCACCCGGGCTGCAGTCAGTCCCGCCGCGCGGATGAACAGGGTCCCATCAAGCACCTCGGCACCCTCAAGACCTGTTCCCGTGAAATGACCGGCCTCGCGCGTCCCGTACGCCGTCGCGTTGTGGAGAAGAGCGCGCTGCAGCTTGCACACATGCTCGCCGGGGTGGACGATGGTAGTCTGAATGATCGGGAGCCATGGGTTGGGCGCGACGTCCTCGGGAGTCAGGGTATCCTTTGCCGGCGAGACGCTCTGCCCGGAGTTCGGGGGAGTAGGCTTATCAGTCGTCGCTTCGTAGAACTCGCGGATGGGGAGCGCGGGACGGCCCCGAGCGATGTACCAGGCGAGACTGAGCGCGAAGTACGTACGCAGGAGGACTGCCATGGAACGTGGGGAGAGGTATGCAGAGAACGTAGGCAAGAAGAGAGAGGACGTGACGAGATGCATGCTAATGTACCCACATTAGCGACTTAGCCAGAGCGGGAGCCCATTAGCGTACTCACTTGAAGAAGTCAGCATTGAACTGCTTGTTAGCAGCACGCTCGCGCCCGGCCCATCCGCCGACGCCGTATATGATCGCGTTCATCCATATGAGCTCTTCGATCTTCTTGTCGATCGCGGCTGGAGTGGAACCCTCCCCCTCAAGGTCCGCCGCCCATTCTGCAGCGAGCTCTGCAAGGGCATCGCCCACCCTTTCCTCAACGTGGTCGAAGGGCGGCCCCTCCTCCGGCGGTGGGAGCCCAAGGCTTGCGGGGGAGAACTTCTCGTCGGCGGCGACGCGCGCGAGGATGGAGAACGCATGGACACTGGCAGACTTGCTCTCCGCGGCGCCGGCAGCGCGACCGTCGTTCGATGGGCGTTTGCGCAGGGTAAGAGAAGGAATCAACGAGGTCAAGCGGGAGACGCTGCCCCCTTGAGCGTCCTTCTGTTTCTGCCGGTGCTGAAAGAGCGCCGCCGGAACCAGCTTCTTCCCCTGGTCCCTATGCGTTGCCGCCTGGGCGAGACCTGCATCACGTACGTCAGTCAGTCATGCCCCTTACGGGACGGATAAATGCGATGTTACCTTCAGCAACCAGCCCCAGTAAACCGAACTCCAGGCCATTGCCGACGTGGATGAGGGGATGCACCAAGGCAGCTAGGAACCTAGCGAGCACGTTGGGTTCGCCCTCGATGCCAGTTCCGCCGACATTCGCCTTGGCAGAGAAGACGTATTCCTCGAGGACCTCGGTGACGTCCTTGCTGCGCAGGAGCGATCTGAAGAACTCCAAGTAGGAGTTGTAGAATCTAGAAGACAGTCTGCATCAGCACGGTTGGGTTACGACCTCTGATGCAGAAACCTACTCCCGCTTTCCGAGATGTAGCCAAAAGCTCTTGTCGTCGATCGGCTCGGGAGACTGGAACGCCGGTCTCATGTACGCAACGTGCGTCTGGTACGCCGCCTCGATGAGCGGGCCTCCCGCTCCCATGGCGTAGATTGCCACAAGGTGGTGGGAAGCGTGACTGTTCGAGATCGTCAGCTTCGCTGCCAGCGATGCCAGGGATAGGTACGACGTACTTGTGGAATCCGCGGTCATTGAAGTAAGCATGCCACTTGACATGGTTGTCCTTCAGGGTATTAACCAAAGAGACGCTAGACGCGTGAGTTATTCCCGGCAGACGCGCGGGGAGCTGACGGGATGACGGGGGTGAAGGGAGGGGGAAGAAGGAGTCGAGATCCTCAATAGCCTTAGGAGGAGTCGACGTCGTCATGCTCAAGAGAAAGACTTCGCACTGGTCTCTGGGAGGTGAGGTACTGAGCCATGCACTTATATGTACTCCGGTACTCCTCTACCCAAACAGAAGTCGCATAGGAGCGGTCCAGTCAGGAGGTAGGGGTATGCGCATCGCGACAGGCTGACCCAGACCGTCGCGTGAGAGGCGCTTTGAATGGCTCCGGAGGAACGCGACCCAGAGTTGCGACACCGCGGGTGTGAAGCCACTAAGCATTCCCACTAGGAAGCGTGATTGGAGCTGTTTTGGTCAGTAGAGTGACCATACGCGCGACGTTGTCGGATCCACGAGGGAGAGCTATAGCCGCTTCAGGGTACGTGGTCTGTCGGCATGCGGAGAGAAAACCCCGGGCAACAGGTGTTTCCAGGTATTGACGAGTTTCCGTCCTGTTGGTTGTCTCTCACCCCTACAATAGCTCATGAGTTATGCAGCTTGGCACGCCGATCGCCGAGTGTCCAATGACGTGTTTCATGTTGGTAACTTTACATGCCCCTCGAGTTTGTCCGCCCGCGCATGGAGTGGCCGGCCATGCAGATCAGCTGTGCAGTGTTCGATTGTCGGATTGCTCAGAATCTGCCAAGACGGCGGGCAGAGAGCCTCTCGCAATCATCCTCACCGTTGTACCATTGTAGCTGGCTGACCGTGTCACATGATTTGTCGCTGCGAGACTGTGTGAGTCATTGTCAACCTTAAAGAGGTAGAGACCTTACAAAATTCCTTGACCTTGACGACGCACTTCCTGTGATCTATGTATGTCATACAACACATCGTGATGATCTATACAGTAGCTTCCAGATCTCGAGCTATTACCTCCTTCGTGCTCTCCAAATCCGTATCGCTCGGGGCAGAGCCGTCCAGAGGTGCCTTCTCTGTGAAGGTACCGAAGACATCTTCGTCATCGACCTGGCCCAGACCGTGGGGTGGAAACGCCGTATTCAGGACGACGTGGACCGTTGCACTCAGTGTGAAGCCAAGTGGCCAGGCCAAGTCGTAGATCCGTGTCCATCCCTCCGAAACGCCAATGGGATCCAGAGACACGGCGTTGACGAAGCCAGCTGAAGGAAGCACGAGGCAAGAACCATCATATCAAACTATGGATCACATCGAGACAGGACGACAGGCAGGCTTACGCATGAGGGGCCAAACGCCAGATGCCCAGGAGATGACTGCGCGAAGGTTGACGCCGTAGGTGAAGTAGTAAATGGATGCTGGAGCGGGCAGATACAAGTGCGACAGACGTAATTTCTTCTGACGAACGATGAGATAGTCGGAGACCATCACGCCCTGTGTATACATCCTCATGAGCCTACCGTCGGTGGCCGGGTGAGTTCTACATGCTTACCGTCAAAGGACCGAGAAAAACAGCGAACGAGCTAAGCACGGTCAGGAAGACGCTAGATCCAGTGAGCAGCTTCCAAGGGCAGATCGCAAGGCCGAGTGCCGCGGTGAGGAATGAGCCTCTGCGCAGTCATGAGCACGCCGCTGGAAGGCAAAATCGGGATGAAGGTCACCTCCGGATGTTGATGTACTTCGGGAGTAGCCCAGATAGATCGATGCCGCCAGAGACGGCGTTGCCGGGAATGTTGATGCCAAACTGGGACAGCACGAACGCGCAACCAGCAAAGAAGCATGCAGCGCGAGCACCAGGGCCACCATGCGTCTGTATAGCTTGCAAGAGATCGTAGGGGGCCCAAAGCAACCCCTGGTCGGGATAGAATCCGGCCGCGCAGCTCGTTACGATGACGCCAAAGAGGGCGATTGTGATCGAGCCGAGAGGAACGATGACAAGCTGGCTCAGGATCTGCGCTCGAGGGTATGAGGCGAAGCGGGTGTAGTCGCTTTGGTTCAGGATGCCTGCGCAGATACTGCCGATAGTGGAACTGATCCCGTACGCCATCGCCCACCCGAGTTGTGACCCGCCCGTAATGGGCTGGACACCGCTGAGTTCGCTCGGGTGACTGAGGAGCGGTCCTCCTCCGCCGCCTTGCTTGGCAAGGGCCCAGACGAACATGCAGAATGTGGTAATCGTGATGATGACGCTACCGACCAGGAACGGCTTGCGGAAGTGCTCCGGGGGAACAAGCAGGAGCGGCATCGATACAGCGGCGAAGACCAATATGCCGATGAGGTCGTTCAGCCTGAGAGGGGGTAAGAATAACTACCTCGACAGTTCGAAGATGCTACATACTCGATCCCTGCACTCTGTGGCAGAGTGTTATGAAGAGTGTAGAAACTCGGCCAGATGGCGGCGATGACCACTTTCACCTGAAACGAGTATCAGTGTCCCGGGTCTCCCATGTGTCAGGATACCCAGGCTCACGCTCTTGCCCCCACTACAATACACAGCTTAGCGAGCGTTCTCATGTTCAGAAGCAGATACTCACAAGACGAGTTGCACACCATACCAAACGATTGAAAGCAGAATGCGCATGAGCAGCGGGAAGAAGCTACCGAACACGCCCCATACGAATCGGTTGTATATGGGAAACCCAACGTGCCATTCCGCCCCAACAAACCCATTTCCGACGACAGCGCAGGCCACGATGAGATATCCGATGACGACCGAGATCAGGGCCTGCCAAACGTTTAGACCGAGCCCTAGCAGACTCGATGCTGTCGTCCATCCGCTGATGTTGAAGCCGGTCAGAAGCCAGTATCCGACGAACGACCAAGAACCCCAGGTCCTGCGTGACGGTGGCAGAGGGACAATGTCGCGGTTGATCCACGCCGTCGACTCCCCTTCGATCTCGTTCTCGTGCTTGACCTCCAGCCGCTTCAGAAGACTCGACATACTGCGGGTCCCCGGTTGAGACGAGGAGGTGCTGATACGGGGGTCAGCTACAGTAGAGCTGCACGCAAGTGTGCTCAAGAACTGGACGCTGCCTTATAAATAGAGCATCTACCTGACGATAAGCATGCGAACATCGGGTGAAATATAGTGGCACGCACCACCGCGAGTTCAGCTCGCTGGCATGTTGGAGATAAGTACTCATACAGATCCAGAGATTCCGAGCAGGAAGTCTTCTGACCAGGTCCGCCATACGCAAGCGGAGTTCCGTGACCATAAGCTGGAGACAAAGATCATCCCGAAAGCGGATCAGACCCCAATGATTATGCGAATGGGAGTCCAGCAGGCCCTCCGTCAGTCGCCCAAGGTGAGAGGCATGCGTAAGGTCACCGTAGATCACCAGTGTGAAGTTTGATTAGTGGAGCGCGAACAAGTACTGAAGTTTCTTCGCCTGGTCGGGATGATACTACCCTGCTTCGAAGCTCACGCATCATAAACGGCTAAGTCGTCTGCACAGTAATCAGTCAATCTTCGCAGTACGCACAGGTTCTGGACGTTATATCGGTCACCCAGGGGGCGGACTATAGGAGGATCATGGCAGGTACAGTACAACCAACTTCGCGGGCGCGGCGCGTACAGCAGACAGTTTACTCGAAGGGATAACTTGCTGTCTTGATACCAATTAAAAGTTAACTTAGAAGCGGTCCGATATGGTGTAGTGGCTAACATTATCGCCTCTCACGCGATAGCCCGGGGTTCGATTCCCCGTGTCGGAATGCTTTTTACGCTCCGGCTTCAGTGGAATCGATGCTTTTCAGACAAGGCCTTACTGTACACGAATCCCAGATTCCAACCGGAGCGGCACCACACGCACTTGGGCTTGCACTCTGGGTTCCGAACTCGCATCACACACGTATCTTACAACAGAACACCTACTCGTCACTGCTACTCACTCCTTGAAGAACCCATCGAAGTCCCATTCGTCTCTGTCCTGGCCCTCTCTCATCCATCCTACCCTCTCCAGCGCCAAACCAGCAACACGAATGAAGAGCGACCCATCGATCCTCTCCGCGCCGTCGAGCTCCACGCCCAGCTTCTTGAAGTGCCCTGCCGGCGTCGTCCCGTAAAGCTCCGCAAAGTGAGAAAGCGACCGCTGCAGCTTGCACAGGTGGTCGTCCGGGTGCTCGAGCGTGCTTTGCAGAATCGCGAGCCAGGGACTCGGAGTGCGATTGTCAGCAATGAGCGTCCCGTCCGCCGGCTTCGTCGGTGGGAGCGAGTTGGCAGGAGGAGAGGGTGTCGCCGTGACGTTGTCGAAGAACTCTGCGACGGGCAAAGGCGGCCGACCGCGTGCAACGTAGAGTGCGAGCGTGTTGAGAAGATAGGTCCGCAAGAGGATGGACGTCGATGTCGGTGACAGGTATGCGACGATGGACGGAAGGAACAGGACTGAGGTCACAAGATGCAAGCTGGTATGAATGCGTCAGTCAGCAAGGATGCCATAAACAACCGCAAGATGGGTAGACTCCGCTCGGGCTCACAAGAAGAAATCGCCGTTGAACTTGCCCGTCTTCGACTTCTCGCGGCCGCCCCAGCCAGCAATGCCGAAGATGACGACATTCGTCCAGAACAGCTCCTCGATCTTGCTTTCGACCTCTCTGGCGTTCGTGCCATCGACAGTCCACTCCTTCGCGATCTCAGCAAGCTCATTCCCCCGCAGGTGCAGCACGCGCTCGAGGGACGTGTCTTCCTCGCTGTTCACAGGCGGTGGCAGCTGGATCGTCTTGTAAGAGTAGTAATCATCGTGCATGAGGCGCGACACAAGCGAGAGCGCGTGCACGCTCTTCGTGGCTTCGGGGTGCGCCTGGACTACGCGGTGCACTTGGTCAAGGACGAGCGATGGGAGAAGGGACGCGACGCATGATACGGCCGCGTTCGCGAGATCAGACGTAGCCGCGCCCACATACTCCATCAAACTCGGTGGAGTTAGAGCCGGCGCAAGTGGGCTGTGCACCGCGGTCTCCGCAAGGCCTATCCGGTAGGATGAATAAGAATGCCAGGCACAAGAAGGGGAAAACGGGACTGACCTTCTGCAAGCTGTCCGAGAAGACCGAACTCGCAGCCATAACCGGTATGGATCAGAGGGTGCAAGAGACCAGCGAGGAAGCGGTTCGCCATCTGCATCGGAGGCTTTCCGGGCTTTGGTGGCTCGATGTTGGCTTTCGGCGAGAAGACATACTCCTCAATCGTCGCCGCTGCACCCTTCTCTAAGAGCACGTCCGTGAAGAATTTCAGATACGCGTTGTAGTAGCTGAACGACAAAGTGTGTGGGTTTCAGACGCCCTATAGATGCGAGACACGGGCCATACGCACTCTTCATCGCCGAGGTGCTCGTGGAAATTGTCTCGAGTGATTGGCCCAGGGGATTCGTACGCCTTTCGTTGGTAAGACGTATGAGTCTTGTAGGCTGCTTCGATGTTGGCTCCATTTGCACCGAGGTGGTAAATGGCGAGGAGGTGATGGGTCGCATGGCTGACGAAAGGTTAGACACGTCCCAGAGAGCTCGGGAATGCTGCAACCGACTTGTGGAAGTGCTTCTCGTTGAAGAATATATGCCACCTGAAGTGATTGTCTTTCAACGTCTTCAGGAGCGCTTCGGTAGACTCAGGCGTCGCCCCTGGCAAACGCCTGGGCGACTGCGCAGAAGGCGCGTGCGACGGAATAGGATAGAGCTTGTCCAGCTTGTCGGAACTGTACCCCGCCATGATTGACCGTGTCTGCAGCAGAGGTGGTAGTGGTAGTCGGCGCAGAGGGAACGTGCGCCTGCAAGCAAGCATTGAGCGACTTATAAATGTGCGTCCGCTGCACTCTCTCGTCTATGACGTCAACCGGACAGCTGAGCGGCCACCTGAGCTGAAGGTGACTGAGCTTTGGGTCGCTTGCTGACCTCAGGAGATGAGAATAATATACGCACGTTCCGGCAGAGCTTGACTCTAGGATGGTGAATGTATAGCAAAGGAGGTGCCGAAGTTCTGGTATACATATGGCTCGTTGACGATTGGTCAGACCGGATGTGGAGTGACGTCTGAGGCTTCGTCAACAGCGATTGTGCTTAGAGCCCTATTGCCCAGTTCTACGGTTTCGTCACGGTTTCGTCGCGGTACTTGTGGTGCATGCTGAGAGGCCTAGGAACGCCAGATTCTGCTTACCCTTGGCTTACATGCTAACCTCTCGCGATGACCTTTCTCTCTCTTCAATCGATCTAAACCTGGGATCGTAACCCGGGTGCAGCAGGCAGAGTCGTTCCGCTACTAAAGTCGAATATACGCTCGACATAGAGTGGAGATTCTAGTCATTGCAAGGACGTCATAAGTCACGGTACGCGAACTTGAGCACTGCTGACCATCCTGCCGACTCACACGGGGTGCTGTTCCGCAGCAAGAGGGCTCACAATCAATGGAGTCCGCTGTAACCACAACTATCGATTGCTCGTAGAGCGGCATGGTGGTTGCAAGATGCTGCGAAGCTAGAGTGGAGACTGGGCTGGTGGATGGGTAACAGGTCCGGGTGTACTGCAGCTGAAGCTAAGAAAGGACAGAGTCCATATAGCGTCACCCCATTGAGAGACAGAATGGGGACATCCATGCAACGCTTGGATGGCTCAGTTGGTTAGAGCGCAGGTCTCATACGTAACGTATGACCGCCGCACGGTGGGCAATCCTGAGGTCGTGAGTTCGATCCTCACTCCGAGCATACTTTTTGTCCTCCCTGTGCATCCGAGTCGGCCGTGACTTCTCCGAGCTGTATCATCACAAGGCAGCTCACGACTGGTAGGAGATGAGGGGGGAGCGAGCAAATTGGCCCTCGGGTGTTCCGTAGGCTGTACAAGGATGCACGCCAGGCCGCCTGAAGGAGGATGGCGGACGCACAGCGGTAGTCCCATCCTTTGACATCGACCAAACGTTCTACAGAGTACTAGGTACATTACGCCCCAGGGTACGCTACATGACTAACAACCTCTAAACATGACAGAAGCCGCAACAACTGGGAAGTCGCTCACTCTTGCTTCCCGAGCACGCGTCGGCCCAACGCCTCCACTTCCCGCTGGATGACCGCGGTTACTGCACTCCTCACTCTCGCGATCTCCTTCGACGTCTCCGGGCCTCCAGCACTCCGCTGTCCTGCTGTCTGCTCCAATGCATGCGAGACAGGGCCCCCTAGCCAGCCTTCGCCCGCGAGAGCGCCGCTACGCTGTTCCTCTTCAGGTCTCGATGGATCTGCAAGGCCGCCGTTTGGGCTGCAGGGAGCCTCCGGCAGTCGCTTCTCCCGTACGAGCGACGCCAGTGCGTCTTGGATGTCTTTTGCGGGTACAGGCTCGCCGACAGTGATGCTGAGCTCTGCCCCGGGCTTTGGGAGGTAGTTGTATGGGAACGGGCGGCCCTCCGGCATAAGCTTGTCGAATCCTAATGGATGAAGCGTCATGATCCTGTGAAAGACAACCTGCTATCGTACGCACCGGTTAGCCACATCGGGATGATCACCGGGGGCTTTTGCGCCTCCATCATGATCCTGCCACTGTGCGATGAAATGAGCACGGCCATTCCGCGGGAAGGGGGTAGGACACTCACATGCCCCACTTGAATCTCAAGAGCCGTGCTGCGTCTGGGTGATTGGGATCGCTGGATGTCTGGTTGACTTTGCCTTCGCCAAACAGATGTATCTATCGTTCATCTGCGTAAGTCCGCAGCTTCCGTTCAAAGGGCTCCCCCTTGACACGTACCCACTCTCCATGATTCAGCTTCTCTATGGCGGTGTCAATAGCGGGCTGGAAGATGCCTTTGCCGCGGAATGTCTCG
This sequence comes from Pilatotrama ljubarskyi, assembly GCA_022385805.1. Taxonomy (NCBI): domain Eukaryota; kingdom Fungi; phylum Basidiomycota; class Agaricomycetes; order Polyporales; family Polyporaceae; genus Pilatotrama; species Pilatotrama ljubarskyi. The sequence goes on along the minus strand of MU277710.1, from coordinate 254,938 downwards.
ATGACCTGGCCGTAGCGGAAAAAGGCGGAGAAGACACTATCTGGCGAGCACAAAGTTGGGCATTATGTTATGATGATATGTCCTCTGCACATCCAACGCATATATACGTACGGGTTCGTGAACATGATGTCGGAGGCGCCCAAGGTCCACCTCGTCATCCGGGAGTCGCGGTAAAAGGGAGCTGGGAGGACTCCCCATGCCACAGGGTCATCTAGTCTGAGTGATGGCTCGCAATGATGCTCCTCGTAACGCATCGGACGAACGACAGTACTCACGTAGATATATGATTTGACACTAGGCAGAAGGTTAGCCTTTAGAACGGCAGCTTCAAGGCGGCGCGCGCTCTCGTGTACTGACTGGTGACAATCCCACGTCCTCTATTGCGCTCCTCGCTCTTCAGGGCATCGAGCAAGTTTTCCAGTCCATTGACGGTGACCGAAGAGCAAAAGCCGACGTTCATGAGCGCTTTGCTGCCCAGACCGACGATGCTGACGGTGATCTTCGAGAGAAGCCCCGGCATGGGGGTGTTACTGGACGACGATAAGTCCCTGAGTGCCCAGACCAGATGTACAACAGCTAGAGCCTGACAATTTTAACGAAGAAGTGGACAAGCCGCGAGGAGGTGGTTCGACGTTGAGAGGAATCTTGTCTCCGTCCGACGCGTGCGCTCCGGGCGCGTGCGCGTCGGGCCCGACCAGGCGCCCGCAGTTTCTGCCTCGATCCACCACGACCCCTCACGGAGCCCTCGCGACGTTCTCGCTCTGAACGGCTTCCGCGCACGGTTTCGACGACTGGGACGACCCTTGTGGACATGTAGGCACACTTGAGCTCTCTTGTGAAGTTACTGGTCGTTGACCCATGCACTGTGCAGTGTCCCGAGAAGACCTGCTAGTTCCGAACGACCTGGACGGGGGAAGATTGGTTGAGCGTCGAAGACATAGCGTATTTCTTGGCATAGGTGAGTCAGGAGTCTATCCCTATGGTTGTCCTTTCCCCAATGCAAGCGTTCTAAGCATCGTGACTGGCAGTACCCCTGGCATGAACGTCCGGATGGCAGTCGTGCAGCCGCTGAGGCGGGTCGGAGCCGCGTTCGTGGCGGCAGTGGGACGGTTAGATAAGTCTCTCTCGCCCAGTGATACCCTGAACCGCCTCCGACAACACAAATGGACGCCCTCGGACGCCATCTACATCTTTCACATTGTCCTCGCCACATTCTGGATCACCATCATGCAGGTCCCCGGTTTCCCGCTCAAGCTCCTGATACCCATACTCTACGCCATCGCGCTCCTCATACCCTTCACGTCCCAGTTCTTCGTCCCCGCAGGCCCCATCTTCCTCTACCTTCTCAGCTTCTACTCGTCAAAATTCATCCCGAAGGAATACCGCCCGACACCCTCCGTCGTGCTACTGCCAACGCTGGAGTCAGTCTTGTACGGTGCCAACGTCTCGGACATTCTAACACGCTTCACGCATCCCATCCTGGACATCCTCGCGTGGGTGCCGTACGGTGTTGGCCACTATGTCATTCCGTTCATCGTCGCCGCGTTCATCTGGCTCTTCCGGCCTAAGGAGGCGCTCCACTTCTGGGCCAGCGCATTCGGGTACATGAATCTGACGGGCGTCCTGATCCAAATCATCTTCCCCTGTGCGGCACCTTGGTACGAACTCATCTACGGCCTCACGCCTGCGGACTACACTATCCGCGGCTCGCCTGGCGGTCTTGCACGGATCGACAAGCTCCTCCACTCCAGCACCTACACCACGGCCTTCTCCAACTCTCCCCTCGTTTTCGGCGCGTTCCCCTCCCTCCATGCGGCGTCCGCGACGATGGAGGCGCTCTTCATCTCCCATCTCTTCCCGCAGACGACCAAGTGGGTCTTCGGCTACGCAGCGGTGCTGTACTGGGCTACGATGTACCTCACACACCACTACCTCGTCGATGTCGTCGGCGGCTCCTGCCTCGCCGTCGCCTTCTTCTACCTCCTCATGCCTGAGGAGCTCAAGGGCGCCGCCGCTACCGCCCCGCCGGGAGGCCTCACCGCTGCATCCTACCGGAGCAAGTACGATGTATACGACCTCGAGGAGCCGCGGGGGCGGAGAGGCAGCTCGCGCGCGAACGGCGCAATCATGCGGGACGCGGAGGCATACGACCTCGAGGAGCTCTCGGACCGCGAGTCCGACGGGGAAGAGATGGACATCACATTCCGCTCGCCAGTCGTGCCCGAGCAGCCGTCCTCTGCCGTGCCCCTGATCAAGTCGGGCGGCGGGCGCGCGGACCCGGCGAAGAAGAGCCATCGGCATACGGCGAGCATCGCGAGCCTTATCCGCTCGGAGGAAAGAGGCGAGGAGGGATGGAGCCCCATCGGGAGCTCGTTTGCGTTCCCGCCGACACCGACGAGAGCGCAGGCGTTCGAGGAGGGCAAAGGCCCGCGGGGTTCATGACGGGAGTTTCCCGTCATCTACGAGTGGCTGGTGCGAGCACAGCTGTACATTCCTTTGGTCCTGGTAATACATATACATATCTAGTTCAACTCTGAGGGTCCCTCGTCATGTATCTATGGTCGGGGTTTGGAACAATGACAGATCTAGAGCAGAAGTGGTAGTACTTCTTTCTGTGGAGGTTTGCACGGTAGTGTCTCTCACCCGCCCATCAAGTGATTCGAGGGATATACTGCACCGCATCGTATTCCGAAGCCTCTCTTTCGTTAAATGTCTTTGTGTCTGTCCGATGTCGCTGGCGAATGGGCGGGCGTTGCTCAGTGAGTCAGGTTGTGCTCGTGTGGTCACAGGTGCCGTGCACACGGTCACACTCCGTAAGAACGAGAGAATCAAGACGAGTCCGACGGATTGCAGGTTGCTTACGGACGTCCACTTCCTCCTAATTCCATTGGGGCTCCTCAGCCATGAAGCTCTCAGCAGCGTTCAGTCTGCTCACAGACCTGCGGCTCGCGATCGGCACGGCGTTCATGCCCACGCTGTCCGCGCTCTGGACGTCCCCGTCGCTGCTCTGGCACCCGCGCGAAATATCGCGCATTTTCATGGCGCATGTGTGGAAGCTGTTCGGGAACGGTGTCGACGAAGGCGGTCGGCCTGTCAAGCAAACATTGATCCCAGCGAACGCGTACGGCGTGGTTCTCGACCTCGGCGCAGGTAGAAATGGATTGGTCTCTTCGTGGATGCACGAGAGACCTAGGCTGATGAATCTCTCATCCAGGTCATGGACACACGTTGTACTACCTCGACCCGTCAAAGGTCACGAAATACGTGGCGCTCGAGCCGAATCAGCTCATGCACGACGAGATCCGCACCCTCGCCGCCACCAAGGGCTTCACAGAGGAGGCCGGGACGCTGCTGCTGCTGCCGTACGGCGCAGAAGACATCGCGCTCATCAACTCCGCGCTCGGCGGACCTCACTCCGTCGACACCCTCATCTCCATCCTCACCATCTGCTCGATCCCCGAGCCCGAACGCACCCTCAGCGCGCTCGTGCACGATGTTCTCAAGCCAGGGGGAACGCTGCTCTTTTACGAGCACGTTCTGAGCCACAGACCGGACGTCGCGTGGTGGCAGCGATTCTGGACGCCGTTGTGGGCGCGGGCGTTCGACGGGTGCCGTCTCGATCGTCCGACACACATATGGGTCGAAAAGATGGACATATGGACGGAGAGCAAGGTCTGGGGGAAGGAGGGGGAGGAAGAGGAACACTTGTTCTGGCACCGCGTCGGTCGGTTCGTGAAGAAGGCCGAATGAGCCGGATGAGAGCATACACCGGGATGCGCACGTATGTACTAGTACCATCACACGAGTCTAGCCACCGCAACGCACACGCCCAGAATGATGACCCTCCGGGCTCGGGAGACTGTCTCTATGGCGGTATTCAGGCAATACATCTCGGCGGTGTATGCGCACTGAATGGGGGCGGGGGCGGGAGCCCCCCTCGTGTCGCCCGCGGCTGTCCTGCCTGCGACAGCACGTTCACCTTGCGTTTGTTCCTTGTGCATCCGCAGTGTCAAGTCAGCGGTGCGCCGGGGGTAGGGAGCATACTCACACCTGTCAGAGTCTCTGGCGATCGAAATGCGGAGTACTAAGTTCGACGTCGACCTCGTATTGCCGACGTCGACATAGCGGGAATCGTCGGCAAAAGGATGCAATCGACCAACTGCACCCATCCCTCGCGTATGTGCGCTCTCGGAAGCGCCTTCATGGGTGCTCCTGGCAGTCACGGTAGTGATGAAGCGAGCAAGAGCTCATCGATCACGGTGGCGTTCCGCGACTTGACGTTTGAGAACATGTGGGATCAGTTAGGACGAGGAGGAGCAAATCACGTTTTCAGTCTATTGACTGACTTCAAGAACGAGGAAGTGGTAGCCAACAGATACGTATATATTAACCTCAGAACCATGTTCACTGTACATGAGAGCCCGGGCGGAGCTAGAAGAACTAATGGATCACTGAAACGCGTAGCACCGTGGCAGAGAGCGCGAACCAGGTAAGCTCACCAGCTTGATGCACGCCACCCAGACGAAACCAGTACACGCCCAGCGAGAACAATGCTGCCAGTAGTCGCCCATAAGACTTGAGGCACACGCCGTCGAACCCTGCACAAGGTGTCTGTCGTCGAGCGGTAAACGGTAGGACGTACCTTCAGGGTTCAGGTCGAGTCCAGTCGAAGAGATGCGGAAGAGGTCGAGAACGGTCATCGCTAGGGAACCGGAGCGGGTCAGCCCAGTGCGGAGCAGGGGAGAGCGATAGACACGTACGTCGTCCACGTTAACTCCTACAGTGCGGCGCGCACACCGCCGAGCCCGTGTAGGACTATCACCAGGCGGCGTGGGCACCGCGTGGACCGTTGCGCTACCCCATCGTATGGGGTTGTCGCTGCGCGCGGGTGTGGACGACCAATGACGTTACCTATGTGCGAGTGGCAGGAGTAAGCACCCGACAATCAGACTGGGAATGGGGAGAAGGCGACGTACGTGTTTCGCGCCTGGTGGGGGTCGTCGAGCGACCTGACGGCGTCTGCGGAAACGAAGTGGAGGGTAAACGTCGGCTCGGAGACAAGACAACGATGCAATGCGACTGACGGTGCGCACGTCGGCCGATGGGGGGTATGGGCTTCAGTGATTCGGTGGGGCCCAGAGCACGCGGTGAGACGCGAATACGCCGCCCTGCTAGGAGCGCGGGGTTGACGATGAGAGTGCAGAGGACGAGGGCCGTCCTCTGAGCGCAGTTGGCTTCCCCGCCGCGAGGCAGGTACTAAACCCGGGGGCCACGATGAGGCCTGCACTATCCCCGGGAACCATACCCTGCAGCTGCGCTCACGCGCAGCTGCAGCCTCTTCATGTGCTCTGTCTTGATCTCCCTGACGGCATAGAGTGTCGGGAAGGAGGGGCGTGCGACCGCATCGCATGCTAGGCATGAGGCGTTTACTCACGGAGCCCCCTCCTGAAAGGTGGATGTTTTTTATCAATCATGATTGCCCGAGTCGTCGTCGTTGCAGGCTTGTCCCGATGCAAAGTGTTGGCGGGTATAAATGAAAAATCAATCATGCTTGAGCGTTGGTAATGCTTGCGCGTGGCGTCGACCGTCGGCGAGCTCGGTGTGCTTGAGCGCGGTGGCGCGAGCCGAAAAGTGGTGGCCGAAGCCTGAACGCCGCCTTCCCCAGAGGGTCCAGCTAGCGGTGGTCGGACGAACCGACCGGAACTTCCGCCCAATGGAGGAGGCCGACGTTCGCAAGCGAACATGGTGCCGGCTCCCCAAAGGTTACGTCGGTCCCAATTTAGGCGCTTCTTTGCCCACCGACCCCGCGAGGGGGACGGCGGACGATCCGGTAGCCTCTAGGGGGAACGCGCCAAGGGCCAAGTGCGAACACGAACGCGCGGCGCCGCGCGAGCTGTCCGACTTGGAGAACCTTTACCAGATCCTCAGTGGCCGTAAACGGCCACCGCCGGTCGCCGAAGCGGAGGGGACACGTTGCATGTCGCTGGAGGGGGGCGGCGTCAGCAATGGAAGGCGGTGGCGAGATGGATAGCACTCACAGCCCGGGGCCAGAGGCGCAGGCCGCAAGCGTCCCAGTGTCTACCCTGATACATAGAGATGAGACAACTCCATGACGGTCAGCGAAAGCGAATGTCAAAGAAGCGACGTACCCGGGGAGCGAGAGTAGGCGCGACCGCGCCCACCGTTGGGGCGAGCGCGGCTGCCCGAGCGAATAATTTCCCGAGGTCATAAAAGTGGTGGTGATGGCTCTGGGGAGAGACGAGCGCGGAAGGGGGTTTTTATACTTCGAGGCGGTAAGCCACCGGCGGCTGCCGAAGCCACCCGTGCGGCTGATGGGCAGGCTTCCACAAAGGCGTTGCCCTTTCTGTGTCGCCATGCCCGCCTCATTATTGTTGTACTCGGCTGACTTCGAATTGGGCGTATCGATGGCCGCCCAACGAGGTACGCCAGAAGCTTCTTGCTTTGTTCAGACAGCGGCAGATGACGCGGCACGATGCATCTCAAGCGGCCCCGAAGACCTGCCATTGGGCGATTCTGCGAGATTATAATCAGAGAAGCAACAGATCTATGAAGGGCTCAGCGCAGGCGATGGTGGGGGAATAGGTTCCGTTGCGCAGGCTCGACGCCACGAATTCTGGGTGTGTCCTCTAGCCTTCGGAAGGAGTCGGTACATCATTATACGAAGGCGTAAAGGCTGACGATAGGCTAGAAACTTGCAGCACGCACGGGCGATATCCGGACCTAATACACACGGTGGCGGTGGCGAGAATATCCCTATGAAGGGCGACGGACAGCCGTGGTGGAACGGAGCGTCGGAAGAGTTCAGGCGGGGATTCGTCCGGACCGCTGTTTGCGGCTGTTTGGTCGTATGGGTAACTTCGCAAAACTGCCCGTCTTTCTTGCCTCTTTCGTTGAACGCCTCTCCTTTTGTGCTTGATCGCATATTTCACATCTTCCAGATGGCCGCTCTGATTAATAGAACCGGCGGTGCGGAGCTTCGTATCTGCGCAGTCGTGCCAAGACGTTGTTCAATTCTGCCCGTTGTATCTGCCTTCTGGCACGTTCAAGTTGTCGGAGGAGATACCAGATTGTAGCTCGGGATCAGGCTGACTTGGAGCTCCAAGAGTCGGACTCAAGTTTTGCCTCTCAACTGTAGATGAGTCGCAACTGGAAGAGTCACAAGTGCTGAACAGGCTGCAGCGCGCCCAGTATCCGAGCAGCAATGCAAGGCAAGCAGAGTTCGGAGAGGTTGTCCCGATACCGGCCGCGGCACATGGTGGAAGAGAACATGCGCAACTCACCGGGGTGGGGCCCGCCAGGGTCCTTCCTGCATCGGCAGGAGTGACTCACGGTCCCACCGATTCCAAGACGACGGTCCACATATCCCCTCCTTACCCTCGTCGCTTACAGCATGCAGCCCATGTCCTGGAGGGTTGTTAGGAACCGTGCGGGGGTAAGACCGGAATCCCGGAGGCCGGAAGACGG